>APFE030549896.1:56232-75933 GCA_000404065.3 Pinus taeda | reverse complement strand
AATAACTTCCTCTAGAACACTATAAATACAGGCCTTGGGCTAGAGGAGGGGAAGTTGAAAGCTGAACATTCCAAAGGGTAGATGCTGCTAGAATTAGGACTTCCATTGTTAACTTGTGAGGAGAAATTACCATCCTTTCTTGTTGCCATATTGGAAGTGGGTGAGCTTGTCAAAGTAGAGGAAATCTCTTGTTGGACCCTGGGAGGAGCTTGCACAACACCAAGGCTCAGGTTGTAATGGTTCCTTTTTTGTTTCCTTAATACAATAAGTCCATTCTTCTCAATGATTTGTTGTTAATGAATTATTTCATGTACTCCTTGGTCTATATGATGAATATGCTTTGTTTTATGAAATATTCAGGTGTTATGTAATCGTTTGATTGTTAGTGTATGCAGGTTTCAAAGTGAAGGAGGAGCTCATCTGGATCGACGAGGCTGGACTGCTGCAACAAGCGTTGGACTTGAGGTAGGATCGAAAAACACTTGGTTTCTAATAGAATAATACATGTTTAGAGAAGGATTGCTCTTAATTGTCTTGTTTGTCACTAGAGAGTCTTAGACTCCTAGGGAGGTTAGTTTTGTCAGCAAAAATAACTCTTTCCGCATGACAGATTGCCAATGTGCTATGTAGATAAATGTTTTTCGTCACCATTTCAAACTGATATCCATCCTAAACTAAATGGTTAAACATTCATTTCACACAAGGATTGTAATCAATTAGTTACCCTCTGCATATTTGATTTAGTTCTTTAAACTATAAAGTACAGCAAGTTGCTTATTTGCCATCTCAAGAAAGTTATCTTTCAAAATTGGAGGCTTGGACAACTAAAAGTTCTTTAATCAGTTCATTCTCTGTGATTATTTCAATTTGCCTTACAAATTCACCTCGTAATTTTTGACTTAGCATTAAATGACAAGATAGGATAGACGCTCTATTTTTCCTTCCTTTAACTTAGATTTTGATTAATTCACCTTTAGGAAATTTAGACTCAGTTTCTCATAATTCAAACTATACATCATTAGGAATCAAGGAAACCCAAAAAACAAAACAACGAAGTAAGAAGGGTTAACTAGCACATACAGTGCACTACACTTCATCAGCTTATGAGCCTCAGTTGATAATTTATGCAAAGCAATTTAGGAAACTAAATTGACTAAACATTTTGGCCCCGTTGCTGGGGAAGTGTAACTAGGTAACTTTATCTCTTACATTCAAAAAAAAAATGATATGCATAGAGAAAGAGACTCTAGGGGTAGATTTATAGCTAAAGGCAAGAGTTCAAATCCTATAACACCACCTACTCCACTAAGAACAAGAAAAGATACACCCCCATCCCAAACTCATACTCCCAATCATAGAACTCCTGAAATTCTAGGGGTAGAAATCCAATCAAAAGAATCTCCTACTTCATCTACCAAGTCAGTCCTAGAGGAGAAAAATATTGAATCTCCAACAGCAGGAGTAGCCTTTTTCACCTCCATAGGAGAGCACATTTTAGTTGAAGAATTAGGAATACCTAATGAGGACGAAGAAGTGGAACCTCTCTCCCATATCCCATTAATAGAAGAACCAGAGGAGGAGAAAGTAACCTTGTAGCTTGAACCCTATACTGGCCCTGAAGAAACTATAATGGCAGAAGAAGGAGAAGATGGAGAATTCCCACTGTTTGGAGGAGGGGGTAGAGGAAGAGGTGGCAAAAGAAGGAGAAGATGGAGAATTCACACTGTTTGGAGTAGGGGGTAGAGGAAGAGGTGGCAAAAGAAGGAGAAGATGGAGAATTCACACTGTTTGAAGGAGGGGGTAGAGGAAATAATGGAGGAGGCAGAGGAAATAGAGAAATAGATAATTCTTTTGGGTTCCCTATAGTGGATGAAGAAAAAAATGCCACAATGAAAAATATCTCACCTTCTGTCCTTCCAAACTTCGACGGGTTAAAAAGTGAGCATCCTGAAAAAATTTTATTTGAGTTTGAAGTCTTGTGCAGAACCTATGATTATCTAGAATACTCTCAAAAACTTAAGTTGTTCCCTTCAACATTGAAAGGAAATGCTTTGAAGTGGTTCATGGGGTTAGTCACTCAGTCTATTCAAACATGGAATGACATGAAAAAAACATTTTTGGATAGGTATTTGGATTATTGCATGCCTACCAATCACACAGATGAAGTGTTAAAAATGATGCAAAGAGAGGATGAAAACTTAAAGGATTTGAGTGAGAGATTCAACCATAATTTGAAAAGAGTAAAGATGGACAATTTAGATGAAGATACCTTAAAATCTCTTTTATTAAAAGCCATTAGAGATGAGTAGATAGATATCCTTAACATGATGGGGAAGGGAGATATCTCTCAACTCCCATTAAGTGATACAGGAGAATTATGTGTTCATCTCTCAAGAGGGAAATCCAAAACTGGGAAAGGTCCAAGAGATCCTTCTCTTGTTAGAGTAAATAAGTCTACAACCGGATCAGTGAGTAGCGCAAAAATTGGTAATATGATTGATGAATTCAAAATAGATATCCTAGGGAGTCTCAGTGAGAAAATAGACACCCTTAAGTTTCAAAACAAGCATAAAACTAATGTTGAGGCTGATGCTTTAGCTATTTTCTGTCCAAAATGCAGGAAAAAAAAAAACATGCTCTAAGAGAATTCCCTTTAGATGCAAAAATTATAGAAGCTTGTATGATTTTCTCAGAGAATCATGAAACCAAGGGTTTTCCTTCGATTCTAGGTCTTAAGGTTGTTTTCAAGAAGAAACAGTTCCAAATTCAACAGAACCTCTCTGCTTTGTCTCTAGAAAACCTTGGCAGGGGCCACAAAAACATGGATTTAACAATCAAATGTATCTTTAGCCCCCACCAAATTGGAATTCTTGGCAGCAACCTTGGCCTCAACCTCAATCTCAATCTCAAACTTCACCTCAACCTCAACCTCAATCTAAATCGTGGGCACAAGGAGTACAAAATCCTTATGGGAGATTTTCTCAATATTATCAATATCCTCCATCATATCAAAATTATCCTCCCCCACACATTCCACAACAAAATCAATAGCCACAACTTCAAAATCAGAACCCTCAACTTTCATTACCATTTCCACAACAAAACCAAAATCCTCAACTCTTACTGCCATTTCAGCAGAAACCAAATCAACTACCTACCCAACCATTACCAAACCCCAACAATAAAAATCCTCAAAATGCTTACATGGTGGAAGGAAAACAATTTCCAACTTATATGATCACTCCTCTAGATCTCAATGATGTGCAATTAAGATCTGGTAGGATATTAGAAAAGGAAAGACCTTCTGTAGTTAATCAAGAATAAGACAGTTCTGAGGAAGATTCTCTACAGCGCAATAAAAGTTTTGAGGGAACATCTCTCCAAAACCAAAAAACTGAAAATGACAGACAGAAAGAACCAGTGAACTCAACTCCTATCATTGAGCAGCCAGTATCTACTTCTGTACCTCCTTTTCCTGAAAGACTACAAGTTGATAGAGGAGTAGAAAAGCAGATCATGTTGACCAATTATGATTTTCTAGATGAATTGAAAAATGTTTGTATCAAAATTCCTTAGTTACAAGCCATTAAGGAGATTCTAATCCTAGCTAAAACAATAAAGGAGTTGAGCATAAAGAAATGAGGAAGAAAAGCAAAATAAACAAAAAGAATTCACCTGATAGGAAAAATAGCAGATATAATGATGGGAAAAATTGCCATACAAAAATATGTAGATCTAGGAAGTCCAATTGTAAAAACACATATCAATGGATTTGAAAGTCCAAATACATTGATTGATTTAGGGGTAGCAATAAACATTATGAGAAAACAAACCATGGAACAACTCAAGCTTCCTATCTTCTTTACACACCTACATTACTGCAATTAGTGGACAGATCTCTAATCAAACCAGACGGAGTGTTAGAAGATATTTCAGTATCCTTAGATTCTTGGGAATATCTTGTTGATTTTATGATCTTGACCCCCAAGAACAATCTAGGAGGACATCCACTCATATTAAGAAGACCTTAGCTGGCCATAGTTGATGCTTTTATTAGCTATAATAAGCGATATGTATATTTCTGATGGGAATTCAACAAAGAAATTCACTCTATATCCTCCAGCAAGAACAATAACGGAAATAGATGACAATGAATGGATTGATGATGAAAATGACATTCAACCTCTCTTTACTATTTCAGATATTAGTGAAGATAGTCAAATCTTAAATACAATGGAAAATTTTGAATCATCTCCAGAATATGAGCATGATCAATTTCAAGAAAAATCCAACATTGAATATTTGTCATCTAGGCAGATGTATCTTTATTCTATAGAATAATTTGGTAGCTCTACAATTGAAATCTTTCCAAGGAGAACATTGAACATAAAAAATAACTTGGAGACATTACAAAAGGAAAAGCTAATCAAAACATTACAACAACATTCTGCTACATATGCATGGGAATATACTGACATGAAAGGAATTAGTCCTAAGACTTGTATACATCACATCTACATTGAGTAAAATTGTAGACCTCTCATACAACCTCAAGAAGAATGAATCCAGATCTTAGGGAAATTGTGAAAGAAGAGCTGCAAAACTGTTGAATGTAAACTTCATTTACCCAATTTCAGACAACCAATCAATTTCCCCTTTAGTAATTGTGCCTAAAAAGAATGGTAAATGGAGGGTGTGCATAGATTACTGAGAATTGAATAAATATACCCTTAAAGATCATTTTCCTTTGCCCTTTATAGATCAAGTATTAGGTACATTAGCAAGTAAAAAGTATTTCTCATTCTTGGATGGTTTTAGTGGTTATAATCAGATTCAGGTGGCACCTAAAGATCAAGATAAAACCACATTTACTTGTCCATGGGGAACTTATGCCTACCGAGTACTTCCTTTGGGTTATGTAATGCACCTGCAGCATTCCAAAGAGTAGTACTAGAATTTTTATGATCTAATACATGATTGTGTAGAGGTATATATGGATGATTTTACAGTCTATGGGAATACATTTGAAGAAGCTTTGGAAAATTTGGAAAGAGTTCTTAAAAGATGTAAGGAAGAAAACCTTTCACTAAGCCATGAAAAAATTTTTGTGATGTTTACAGAAGGTATTGTTTTAGGACATCACATTTTAGGAGATGGGATTAAAGTTGAAAAATCTAAGGTTGAAGTCATCTCTAAATTATCAATTCCAAATTGCCAAAAGGATGTCTGAAGTTTTCTAGGATTCATAGGATACTATGGACGATTTATATAAAATTTCACTAAAATAGCATCCCCACTCTTTAAATTACTCACCAAGGATTGTGAATTCAATTGGAATCTTGACTGCCAGTTAGCATTTGAGACTTGAAAAACAAAAATTTCTGAAGCACCAATCTTGAGAGGTCCAAATTGGAAACTACCTTTTCACATTTCAATAGATTCTTTAGATGCAGCTCTGGGAGCTGTATTGGGACAAAAAGACTTGATTCCCTATGCCATCTACTATACAAGTAATAATTTGACTCCCACTAGGTTGAACTATACTATAACTGAAAAGGAATTTTTAGTTGTTGTTCATGCAATCAAGAAGTTCAGACATTATATAACAGGCTATGAAACCTTTGTTCATACAGATCACTCTCCAATTAGATATTTAATGAATAAACCTATATTAATAATGGAAGAGTTACAAGATGGCTTTTACTCTTGCAAGAATTCAATATTACTGTGCTAGATAGACCTAGAAAACAAAACACAGTTGTTGATTTCTTGTCCAGAATTCAAAATATCAAAGATGACACTCTGGTTAAAGATAAGTTTCCTGATGAATATCTTTTTGCAGTGACTACTCAAACTCCTTGCTTTGAAGATATTGCTAATTACTTAGTCATAGGGAAATTGCCTTCACATTTGTTTCCTAGAGAAAAAAAGAAAAATCATTCAAATAAGTGTAAGATACTCATGGATCACTAATGAATTCTATAAAATAGGCCCAGATCTTATGATCAGAAGATATGTTAGGGAAGATGAAATGCCTGAGATTCTTAAGGCATGTCATGATGAACCATATGGTGGACACTTTGCTGACAAGAGGACAGCCTATAAAATCCTTTCTTTAGGATATTATTAGCCATCCATCTTCAAAAATGCCAAAGAATATGTCAGGAGGTGTGATAGCTGCCAGAGGGTAGGGAAACCTGCTCCTTCAAATGAAATTCCACTACAAATTTAGGTACTCATTGAACCTTTTGAAAAATGGGCCTTAGATTTTATTGGGCCAATTAATCCTTCATCTAAGCAAAATAAGTATATATTGGTATGCATTGATTATGTCACTAAATGGGTAGAGGCCAAAGCATTACCTTTTGCTAATGAAAAATTTGTAGTTAATTTTCTTTTTGAGGACATCTTCACTCGTTTTGGTGTTCCAAGAGAAATTGTGACAAACCAGGGATCTCAATTTACATCTAAAATGGCGAAGGATATTGTGGAAAATTACAAGATCAAACATAGGAAATCTACTTCCTATCATCCACAAGCAAATGGTCAAGTTGAAGCTACAAATAAGGTGATTGAAGTAATTCTCACTAAGACTATGCATCTACATAGAAGAGACTGGGCAAAATGGCTTCCTAAAGCCTTATGGGCCTATAGAACTACATGGAGAAACACAATGGGACATACACCCTATGAACTTGTTCATCGGAAAAAAGCCATGTTTCCTATAGAGTTTCAAATTAAAACCTTCAAGATGGCAGTCCAATTTGGATTGGATTTATCAGAGGCACAGAAACATAGATTGGAGCAACTCAATGAACTTGATGAAATCAGGCAAGATGCAGTCCAAAGAACCAGTATAGTCCAATAGTAGAGGGCTAAATGTCATGATAAATATATTAAGGAAAAGAAATTTTTGGCAGGAGATTAGGCACTGTTGTTTGATTCAAAGTTCAAATATTTTCAAGGGAAGTTTCAAACTCATTAGCTTGGGCCATATGAGATTGAAGAAGTCTTTAACAATGGAGCGGTAAGAATAAGAACAATAGATAGAAGCAAAATACCTCTTTTTGTGAATGGTCATCGGTTGGAGATATATCAAAAACTAGTTTCAAGAGAGGAGTTCATTAGGAATTTCCAGGATAACTTTGAAATGAAACTAGTGAAAAAGAATCCTTCTTCTCCACTAACTTAGTCTCTATTTTTCCCAAGAAATGACTGATTAAAAAAACAAACACAAAAAAAATATGTATAAGGTTGAAAACCAATCATTGATTGGCATACTTATACAGAAAATATAGGGTGAAAATCAAAGATTCCTGACATCCTATATTTTCCATTTCCTTTTTGAAATAAGGAGTGAAAAAAAGCTACATATATTTGCAGTATAGAGTCTGCAATTTCATAGTCTCATTCCATCACATCCTGTTTTCATTATGTTTTACAGTTCCACTTCATCTCACTGTCATATTTCATTTACATTTTATTTTTACAGTTTTACTCCATTTCACCCTATTTCTCATTTTATCTTACATCTCATTCCACCTCACTGTCATAACTCATTTCCACTTTATTTTTACATCCATATTTCATAAGCCATATTTCACTTTTCCTTCTTTTCACATTCTGCAGCTAGTTCCATTCTGCAACTAATCTGATTCTGCAGCTACAACTTACTTATCAGCTTTGGCACAATTTTATAGCTTACAAATAAATCATGAATGCAGGGAAATTGAAGAATCAAGTTTTGGAGATCAACCATACTTAAAGTACCTATGAATCAACACCAAAATAATTATCATGCTAAAGGTTAAGTTCTAAGCTAAAATGCAAATTTATTTCAAACAGCAAGTCATAAAATAAGTCATGTATAATATGAATGATCATATGTCTCCTCAACAAGTCATAATTTGATTTGACTACCACTTCAAGATACCACATCTCCTCCACATCTTCCACATTTGATACGCAAAGGTCTATAATGATTTCATCACGACACACCTCCACTATGTTCTCCATACTTTGTACTTAAACAGTCTCTAATAACTCCATCTGTTAACGGCCACAACCATGATGTGACCAACGTATTCACGTCTCTCCAAACCCTCACCATCTACTTATTCCATGAAAAATCATAGTTCTTTTTCACCATACCTGCAGAGAGTCCATTTCATATACCAAGAGAGTAATTCTGAAGGTTAGCAAATTCTATGAAACAGAGACCATGGGACTCATTGTCAGGGTAGAGCCTGTAGGGGGAAAGTTTATGGAAGGGTACCCATAACTCAAGGAGATGTTGTAGAAGACTGGATGGCTCAAATTCATTGAAAAATTTGATGGATATCACAAAGAGATCACAAAATATTTTGCTAGATCATTCAATGGTACAGAAGCAGAGATTGGAGACATTAAGTTTGCAGTAACATAATCTTACATAGCAAAGGCTACAAAGCTGCCAAGACTTGGTGAGAGAAGGTTCAAAAACAAAGAATTTCACAGTGAATCTTGGAAGGTAATCCTCAAGAACCCAGTCATGGATGTCACTGTGTTTAGAAAAGGAATTCATATTTCAACACTCAAAAATAAATGGAGAAGCATGCTTTTGATATTACAAAAATTTATTACCAATGAGGGAAGATTCAGATGTATGTATGTTTATTGATGAACTTTCTAGAAAATGGAAACATCAACCTCCTTTTCTTCCTTCTAAACAATCTAAGGGGGATGACTTCAAATGTACAGAAGAAAATAGAATCCCTGGAGACAACCATGTACCATCATGGGTTGGTCAAAATACTGGTTGAGTATCATCTGAAAAGAATAGGAGACACCTGGGAAAACTTTCTAATAAGAAACCGTTTCCAAGAAGCACCAGAATCTCCTGAAAAAGATAGTATCAGAAAGAGTAGGAGAAAGAAGACTAATATAACCATTCAAAGCAACCCTGAGCCTTCAATACAGAAAAATGATGAAGAATCAATCTCTGAAAAATTAACAAAGGTTAGAGAGAAAATCAAGCAGAAGAAGAAGAAGATAAAAAAGAAAGCTAGTGGAATTATTGAGAACACAATTGAATCTCCATTACAACAAGATGATGAACAACCAATCTCTGAAAAAATGACAGAGATTAGGAAACAAATCAAGGGGAAGGAAAAGATTGGAAAGGAGAAAAAGGGTGCAAAGGAGGAGAACATAAAACCCTTACAACTGAGAAGGAGCTCTAGGCTCCGGGTATGGTAAAGAAGATATCATCAAAGGAAACAAATTTCATCAATCTAGAAGAAGAAATCCTAATATCATCTCCTGAAAATGTTCCATTTACATACAATCCTCAAAACTCTCCTAAACAGTGTTTTGAAGGCAACCCTAGTAGAGGATCCCCAAGCATAGACCCAGTACAGCAACAAATTGATGATTACATAGAATCACTGGAAAAGAAAAATGCCTCAATGGATCCAGGATCCTAAGCCAGTCCATAACAACCTGTCAATCTACAAGAACCTCTGACTGACTCTCTCAAACAGGAAATCTATGAGTTGGAGATATTGAACAGGCATATCAAGAAAGAAAATGAAACCCTGAAGGAACAAAGCAAATTGGATAAAGCCATTCATGACAATACAATACTGTAGCTAGGGCTATGGTATAAGAAGAATAGGAAGTTGAAGAAGAAGAATAGAAACTTGAACCAAAAAATCATCAACCTTAAATACAGACTTCTCATGAGGAAACCCAGGATGGTAGTCACTTCAAAGAGGAGCAAGAGAAGAAAGTTAGATGTGCTAGCAGAGGTATCTGAGTAGATGTAATAGGAAAGAAGAGTTCACAGTTTTGGAAAAATTGCATGGGGACATGCAATGATTTTGTAGTGGGGGTATGTTGGACCTCAGAATTACTCTCCCTTTGACAACTTTTCTCACTTCTTTATCTTGTTTTTCCATGAAAGACAAATCCCCATCACTGATAAATGATAGATGTTGTCTCAAGGAAGACATTAAATGATTAACATGTTATACCTTTATGTTTTTTCTATTTGAAATATGTTTTTGCAAATTAGCTACGGAACGTAGCCCATTCTGCAGCTAACCATGTGTTTCGTAGCTACTTCCATGGTTGAACAGGTTACAGGTGTCAAGCGAGGAAACTAGCCACATGGGCATCTCTAGAATGGTCGTGACATGGATCTTATCCTAGTCACCCAACCCAGATCGACAAAAATGCTAGCTCAAGACTACAGTCAAAGGTGGAGTCAAACGAAGAAACCCGAGAGCAATAGGACTTTGTATCCACTCTTCGTGGCTAATTAATAAATCTAACAGTTTTGTTGTAGCATTAACTCGAACCAGCCACCGGTGATAACAGTTTCAAGCAACCTTCTTGCTCACTTAAATTCACCTGTAGCTGATCAACCGTTTACGCAGATTTGTTGTAATACGTGGAGACCACCTGTAGCTAAATTCTCTCAAAAGACAGTTAGGAATGTTTATTTAAATATCAGTTGTACAATACTAAGAAGGAGTTCAAATTTCTATATGTATTAAGCTCAAACTTACAGCTCTGTAATTTTGAAACTTATTTTCCTATTAATAATATGAAGCTGTGTTTGACCAAGTGGTCATTTGAAAGAGCATCTTCAGCTAGTTAGCAACTCAACTTAGTGAGTTGTAGAGGGCCCCTACACTGAAGGAGGTTTTTCTTTTGTTATTGTGTTTACTATTCAATTTAGCTTCATTATTTACTTTTAGCAGTGTTTTCAGTTTAGGTTGATTTCCTGTAGTTTGTTTTCTTTTAATTCTGTGCAGTAGCATAATGTTAGAATTCGATGGTGCAATCTTGTTTCTCCTATATATTTCATAAATGAAACTTGTTTTTATTTTAACAGGGTAAGGTGGAAAAGTAACAAGGATGCATTGTTGATTAGTTTACTTACTATTTGTTTCTTATGTTATTTATTACCTAGTTCAGATTGCTAATGCATTTTGTGGATAAATGTTTTTGGTCACCATTTCAAACTGATATCCATCCTAAACTAAATGGTTAAACATTCATTTCACACAAGGATTGTAATCAATTAGTTACTCTCTACATATTTGATTTATTTATTTAAACTATAAAGTATAGTAAGTTGCTTGTTTTCCATCTCAAGAAAGTTATCTTTCAAAATTGGAGGCTTGGACAACTAAAAGTGCTTTAGTCAGTTCATTCTCTGTGATTATTTCAATTTGCCTTACAAATTCACCTCTTAATTTTTGACTTAGGATTAAATGACAAGATAGGATAGATGCTCTATTTTTCCTTCCTTTAACTTAGTTTTTGATTAATTCACCTTTAGGAAATTTAGACTCAGTTTCTTATAATTCAAACTGTACATCATTAGGGATCGAGGAAACCCCCAAAACAAAACAATATAAAAATACAAAACAACAAAGTAATAAGGGTTAACTAGCACATACAGTGCATACACTTCATTAGCTTACGAGCCTCAGTTGATAATTTATGCAAAGAAATTTAGGAAACTAAATTGACTAAACACATACCCAGCAAAAATGCCAACTCCAGGGATATCTTGAAGAACCGAGTACAGGAGTCGGCCAAATTTAGGATGACACCCAACCAGGTTTACAAGACTAAGATACTACAAAAGGTGTATCAATACTTGGTCACATTTTCATGTCGCCTGTATGGCCAAGAGAGCACGGAGACCTTCCCGCAGAGTTGGGTGATCACGATAGACCAACTGGCCAGTCAAGGCAAATCATGCAATTCGTCTGACATGTTGGCTCACCGACTGAAGGAATAGGTAACAAGAGCTCAACAGCCGCCCAAATCTCAATAAGCATAAATCTACATGTTCGCTTACATCTTGGATGTAATATGTGCCGTCAAGAGTTCCCGGGCTTGAAGTGGGCATGGACATCTCCGGAAACCTCTGTGAATACTTATTGTAAAATGTTGTCTGAATGCAACTTCAAAGGAGTTATCACATAGTTGTCAAATAATTTTGTCACCCTGGTGTACAAGATGATATTTGAGTAGGATCCACCTTACATGTCGAAGGTAGCAATGGAGGCACTGATCGACATAGAATATTGGTATGCCTTACTGTTTAACACCTTCATATGGATATATAGAGTGGAGAAGCCTTCGCATGTTTTGCCAAAGTTTTCCATGGACAAGCTCGTCATGAAAGAAGTATCATACCACATCTCAGAAGGATTTTCAGCTAGGATGAACTAGAAGAAGAAGGCATCTTGGTCCGTTCTTCTGTTTCAGATCAGGTTATACGAGATATGGAATTTCAAGAACGTGGATATCAAATCAGAGGAGATCAATAAATATCATTTCGATGTCCGAAGCTTCAATCAAAATGACCGGCGTTGTTTTGTAAAAGATCACGCACGAGAGTATAGTTTCAGTGGATCCATTAGGCATGTCATTGGGAAAAGGAAGACCCATGGAGATATTGTTACAGCTTCTCCAAGCCCAATGAATCGTTCAGAATCATTGTGGAATGGTTAGCACAGTAGCATGAAGCAGCGTCCGTGAGAGAATCACCAGTAGCAGCAGCAATGCTAAACATACCAACACGCAACAAAGGCAGGAGGAAGATTGTCAACAATGTGGAGGTAGAACAAAGCTGCAAGTTCTGAGCAAACCCACTTGTGCCAAAATAAGCTTTGGAAATAGAGGTGAAGAGGCAACAACGCTATAATAGGAATGCGCAAAGGCAGAGAGAAAAATAAAGAATGGAGGAAACAGATAAGGAATTGCATGAGTTGAAGGAGCAACTCTGAAAGGAGCAAGAGCTGTGGAGGCAGGAGAAGGAAGCGTGGCAAGAACAAGTATAATAGGGGACACAACATGTATAGATAGATGAAACTGCGCCTATACAGGTAGTCGACTCATATGAACAGCTGGCACCAAGAAGACAAGGTGAGTAGTTGCAGGAAGAGGACTTCGCTCAAGAGATAGAATAAGCACTTGAATAGATGGATACGAATATGGAGCAGCAAGAGTAAGAGAAAGAAATAAACCTTATGCCTTACCACCAAGAGGTCGACCTACCAGCTTCACCAGATCCAGAAGTAGAGCAAGTCCCAAGCGACCAAGGAGACATTGAGATCCTTGGGGACAATCCAAAAGGAGATATTCACAACATATCATTCGACGAGTCGCAACATAAAGTTGTGCAATCTCGTAGAGTGTCCACTCCAGATGATCACACATCTCCTGCGCAATTTTAAGAATGAGTGATCGTGTCTAATGTGCACAAGCATCTAGAAGCATTAGTCAATGCTACAAGAGCATATGCCGAATCCACTAGCTCGACTGTTTGCTTCTTGATAGCTGAGAATGCGTGAATGGCTAAGAATTTGTAGAAAACCAAGAAGGGAGGAGAATTGGTTACAGCATTCGCTTGAGTAGAGTTGAAGAAGGCAATACTGGATGAAGTATTGTCCCTTGAAATAGTCATGCAGGCATTGTATTCCAAGCTTGGTGCCATGCATAAGGCAGTTGTCCATCTCAATAGTTGGCAACATTGATGTGCTCGAAGATCACGTATCTTGTCAAATGTGCATACTATTGTTGACTACATGCAAACATGGACAATGAGATACAAGGGAGCCCCATTACACTTTCCCAAGATGATGAAGCCCATAGCAGTTGAGCTAAAGGCATGCATCCGGAGTCAAATCTAGAACTAAGACGATCTCCTGCAACTCATCACTAGTCTACATGCTTCCCATGCAGTGATATTTAGGAGTGTGGATGTTTTTTTGTATGCACACATGATCCCATACATTAGGACACTCACCGAGGGAAAGACAAAGGCACAAGTCCGACTGGAGCTTGACTCGTACTTTGACGAGTTGATGTGCATAACTTCCAATGCAGACTTGGTGAAAACACCATGCATCAGTATGTTGTTGGTTCGGCCACATTCAAGACAATGACGTGCATGTCATAAGACGAATTGGACATAGGAGCCCGAGCAGTGTACCTGAATGTGATGGAGGCAAGAGTTCGCTTCCAGAAAGATGTCACCACAGAGTACACGAACACCATTGCGGACTACCAAGCATGGCATCAATTCACCACCATTGACCATCATGAGGATGTCTAAGAGCTATTCTTCCCACAATTATCTGAGTCATAGTGATGTCTTACATGGCTTTCTCAAGCCTATTTTGTCTCACATGGGTACGTGTGCAGATTGTATGTAATATCTTATCAAGTGGAAGTTCAAGTGTTGATAGTTGGATGTAACAGTCATAGAGTAGATGAAGATAGATGAATAGTCACAAAGGGGAATGTCAAGGGCCACCCCACTCTTTGCTATATATAGTCCCTCATAACTCATTGTAGAGGCTTTTAGTTAACCAAGCTTCCGATAGGAGTATCTGAGAGAGAGCTTGGACAGTATTGTAACAAACCTTGGTTTCTCCAATGTGCAAAGCTAGTATTTCTCTTTGGAGGAGCAGGCAGTAGTGACTATAATGTTCCTCGGAACTAGTGGTTGGTCATGGTTGTATTGTATGACTAGAACTTACACTTTTTAATATAATAGAGCCAACACATTTCATGCATATGTCGTATTGTATTTCAACTATCTTGTTTACTCTAAATGATATATGTATCTGTTTTCTTACGCATGCATGTGTAGCTATTTTTTGTATATGTATGTATGAATCTTATGGAAATGTGTTGTTGGTTTAACCATCACTTTGGATTTCTAGCTCACTTTCCTTCCAGTTTATGATGCATCTTAACTCGTGTGTTCCCTTCTTAACTCTGTGCTTTCTTAGGTTTCCAAGGAGTGCACTCACCTCACCCTCCATGTGTTAGAACCGCTCATGCACCTTCCTTGACTTGCTACATATGTCACACCCTTGCTACCAACAGGGACATCTTACTTTCCTCTGTGTGATACTACAATTGAGGTGATACTTTACGACCCACTGTTGGGACTCCTACACCAAACAGTTTGAGGTCTAGTTGGGACTTCTTACTAGGAAGATCCCTTGACATGTTGGCGGGTCCAGCACCATCAACAACACCATTCACCTATTCATTCTCTACCTTCTCAAATACCTTTCAAACACCAAAATTTTATCTTTGATTCACCCCTAAAAATATGCACCTCGTTGCACCAACAACCTACATCTTGGTTGTTTTGTTCTACTTATAAAGAATTTTGGACTGATATTTTTAAATTAAAACTTTAGTTATCTTCAACTATTTATCATGCATAAATATTTTCTTTTTTCTCTTAGCGTGCTTTTATTAAGCCTTATTAATGTGGTATTTAAGTCTTCAATCTCTACTGTGTTGTCTCTTTAAGAAAAACTGAGTTAAATTTTTGTTTTCTTCCATTTTGGTAAGTTATAGGTTTTAGTAGAAGTTGTTCTAAATCTAGTTGACTTCCAAATTTATCCAGTTTTCCAAATATGTGTCTAACTATGTCCATTCCACCATTAACGTTTCCAACTCATTCATGCCTTTTAGTCCTTTGCTATTTTAACTCCAAAACATCAAATTTTTGCATAAATGCCAAATTAATCAAGTTGCCTACCTCTTTATGCAAAAATTCATTAACATAGACCCATAGATGCTTTGAATCAAGGCTTTAGATTTGTCTTAGAGCCTAAGTGCTTTTCTCATAAAACAACCAGATATTTCCTTCATTGGGTCGCTCTGCGTTGTAGCCCTGAGGGCTTAACCTTTATTCACAAAATATTTTACACTTGTGGCCACAACACCCACATAGAACTGAGTGTTGGTTCCAATATTTGCCCCCAACCTTTATTTCTCACTTAAAACTCTCTCGGAAAAAACTTTATCCACTCCTTCGATAACATCTAAGTAATTTCTCCTCGGGTTTATTTATTTTGGGGTTATGTTTCTTGTGGTACCATGCCACTGACACCTACACCAATCATATTCCCACCAAGATGAAATATCAACCATGTCCTCTCAGAATGAAAACAATGCCATCACATGTTGTCTAGTATCTCTCAACTTTTGTCTTCTCAAAACTTTCCATTGGTGCCCCTTGAGAATTCTTCCAATGTCATTTCTTTCAAGAAGGGTCCTTCTAGGGTGATTTTCCTCCAAGATGACATGTCTTTGGGGACCACCTTCCTGTCATTTAGACCAATCATATTTATATAGATAATTCCACCTCGTCGCCACCATGTCTTGAAGCTAATTTCTCAAAAAAAATTTCCTATGCATTCTCGCAAAAACTTTCAAAGAGTTTCTTCTGAGGATTGTTTCTTCTAGGGTGATGTGTCACTGCCATGATGATGCCACCTATATCTACCAATTGTTTTCTACCTCTACAAGGATTTCATATGTCACTTGTTGAGTGGTACCACGTGTCACCCATTTTTGGCCCACTTGGCCATCTGAAAATGTTGAATCTACATGCCATGTGTATTGTCTGAATAAGTCAATGATGCTAAATCTCCAAGTCATAAATATGGAAAAAGGAGGCTCCTGAGTCTTATTGTTTCTTTGAAATTATTCGTTAAATGTAAAAACCATTAGATTCAATCTTGTTGTGTTGATTTACTGCACATCTCAGCGATAACTCGCCTCTACAGATTTCAGTGATAACTCAAAGTATCTCTTAGAGAAATCTTCGAGGAGTTTCTTCTCAAATTTTTGTCTCAAGACAAAAACCTTAATGGCTATCCTTAACTCATGTCAAATAACATCCACTACACCATTCTATTGTTAAACAATGTACCACTTGTGGCTTTGCACAAAACCCCAAGTCTGGTTTTGTGGTAAAAGGGGAGGAGGTCCTACTTTAATACAGGTCATCAATCTTCTATTTGGCAGTTTGGCTAATACTGCCAATGCAGGGTACCCCCTATTATTAACATGTTGAGGATCATGGACAATTGCATATGCTCTAATGGATCAGGAATGACATGTGGCACACATCTTCTTTCAATCTTGCATGAGATTTAACATTACTCTGATCCTTCAACTTTAGCCAAATACCAACTTTCCAACATTGACAAGCTCCACCAAGTTTAGCTCTACAACCTTTGACTTTAGGGTTTCTAATCTTTGACTGGAAATAACTTCTGATCCAGGGACCAAGAGGCCATTTGAAAACTTTTATACCATTGGAAATCTCTTTCCGAGCTCTATCCATCTAAGTAGTTTCCAACAGTACTTTAGGTCATGTACTATACCAAAAATTGCTTCAAAGTCTTTGCACCTTGAGCACCTTCTTGCAACCACATGTGCCTTTGACATGATTGTCAATATACCTATGAAACCAATGATCTTGACTACTCAAGGAGAGTTATTTTGACATCATCTAGTGACAACACATTTTTCAATACTTTTTTGACATCCTCCCATTGCCAACAACACCTTTGAAATCAATGATGACAATACTAAACATGGTTACTAAATATGAAAGTTTCATTGATGGAAAAAGTATTGTGATCACTTGTGCACAAAATTGTACTCTATCTGGTCTGCAATGTTTCCATATCTCCTCGTGTTATGTACCATCTCTCCTCCTTTGACATCAATTGAAAAGGGAAACTCTTCACAAATCTTACTTCAAAAATTACTAGCTCTTTGATTGACATGGTGAATTTTTGTATTTGCACATTCTTGTTATTTTCTCCCCATTAGGTAGTCAAAAAAAAACATAAATGGAAAATATACTCTCCCTTTGATTTATCCCCCACATCATTCTGATTCCGGGGACCTGTCAATTTCTTCTTCATATGACGAAAACTTCAGGTATCTCTAATATGTTCTAAGCATTTTTCTTTCTATCATGTTGAGTAGATTTAGTTGAAAGAAGAGTGAGTAATCACTCCCAATCTCTACCTCAAGTAGTCAAGAGGGATGTCTTGTTAAAATAGCTCATATATGTATTAATTAGCCATAAGAAAAACCATGCTTGTTGGTCTAAGTCTCATCTAGGCTTATATTCATATTTGTGCTTATCTTTTGAGGACTTAGGCACCTGACCTCTAGCAACAACAATCTATCCTATGCATGACTGACAACATTGACTTTTCAACTGATAAACAATAAAGTACACAAATAAAAAGTGCTTATATTACAATCATAGAGGTAAATTCACCATTTCATGCCTAGAGAAACAACTCAACATATATACTTCACGTGGAAAACTTATAATAGCAACAGACTCACCATACAAATTTCACTCAACGTAAACATTAGCAACATATAAATCAAGACTCTCACAGCCACACTTGAAATGGCAATCTCCTAGTAACAATACGAAAACCATACTCTGACAAAAATATGGTGGTGGTTAATACCAATTGATACTTGATACCAACTGTTAATACCCTTGAGAGAAATGATACCAATTTTTTAATTGATACCACTATTACCAGTTATTGAGCAATTGTTAACTAAGCATTCTCCCCCTGTGATCATACTCTTTTCACCAATACTTGTTCTCTCCAAAAATATGATGTCTAGTACCAATTACTAATTAGGGCAACCTGGAAGAACCACAATAGCCATACCACTCATCATACCTACAACATAAATTTTGATAATTCAAGCAACATTAATATGAAGCAAAAACACCATCAATTTTTGTCTTACACACTTATACTTAAGTAGAAAACAATTGATACCAATTGATGATAGAAACTGTTAATTGATTAATATAATACCCAAATGTTAACTTGAGTACACTCCCCCTATGGTTATGCTCCCTCTATGGAAATAGGAATCTGTAAACATACTTGCACAAGACAAGGAAGCTTTATCAGTAAATAGATCATCATCTTTGTTTTATCATCAATGTCTATACTTAGACTGAAAATTTGATTTGGCAACAACATTAGATCAACCAATAACATACTACTTAATTCCTTTGCAATAAACCACAATACTCAACAACACCATTATATTTCAGAAAATTATGAATTGAAGAATAATAATAAGATGCATACTTCCCTTAACCAATCAGATGCATTAGTTGGCATGTTTCTTCTTTGTGCATTTGTCCTTTCTAGCTTCTCCTAAAGCTAGCCTCTTATTTTCAATGAAGTGTAGGTTTTAACCTCGTACAGAAATTACCTGCATACGAATTCAAAAACTGTTATGAAACCAGCTCAAGAAAAGATAGAAAAGATAGATCAACGCCTTAGAATTCAGCCTCTTCGAGGGGGCAACCTCCTTTACATTACATAAATGAACAATTCTTGGATGATACAAATGAAAAGACCTCCTTTCTATATATAGGAGTCTAAGGGGTCATAACATAACAAGAGCCGACATAACAATAATAATGTAAGGGCACAATAATAACAATAGTGGGCTTCTATGGGGCACAATAGTAACAATATGGGCACTACATGGGTACATCAATATAATAAGAGGGGTGTACTAATAATAATAAGGGGTTACACTAGTAGTATAGGGGCCTAACATGCCCGTCTCCTTCAAAAGGTGTTGTCTTCAACGTTTGAGTAGTTCTTGATGCTTCTGTATAAACTTCTTGTCCTCCGATGTGGAATCTTCAGCAGGTAAGTTCTTCCACTTGATGAGATACTCTGAAATTGATTGATCTCGTAGCTGTCGGGTTCTTGTTTATGTGACTGCTCCAGGTTCCAATATGATTTTTCCTTCCTCTTCAATTTCTGGCAATATTGTTTGAATTGGGATCTTTTGCAACTTTTG
>APFE030549896.1:20962-52153 GCA_000404065.3 Pinus taeda | reverse complement strand
CTCTGACCATTGAACTTCTCAGTCTCTATCTTTCCGCTGCTCGCCATCTTCTTTCACCACCAGAATCGATCTCGCAGATCTCCCACTGAACAGGGTCTACCACAGTCCCGAGCGAAACCCCTCAGCAACAAAGGCGTCCCCTTGAAGCCAAAACAGCTCTGATACCAAATGTAGGTTTTAACCCCGTACAGAAATTACCTGCATACGAATTCTAATCACAGGAAAAATAAAAATGCGAGAGCATAACACATAAAACAGATATACACAGAGATTTCCCACTGGATCCCAAAACCAGGACTACCAGCTTGATTTTTCATTATGTTCCTTTCAATGTTACAATACATATTTATACATGTTGAAGCATCCAATAACATGGACCGAAAACCATAGGTAGGTTCGCCCAACCTAATATAGGGTCCAAAAAAAATTTTCTCAGGGCGCTGCCCCGGACCCCATAGAGGGGGGCTACCCGCTCCCCTCAAATCCCCCAGATAGGGGGGGCTGCCGCCCCCCCTATGACCCCCTCGTTGTGCAATCGGTGCAACGAAGGGGGGGCTTGGCCCCCCCTCTAACCCCCTGGTTCACTACGTAGGTTAGTCGTGGAAAGAATATAACACAACCCAACACTACTTCTACTCACTGTTAACCAATGTCGAAACTCAAGAGATCACCTAATACAATTAAAGGTTCACAACAGACTTGGGACCCAATTCTAAGGAAAATATGGTGTAGAAAGGTTTTAGTCTTCTACATTTAATTTCCCAGAGTATTCCAATACCTCAAGCCCATTATACCAAAGAAAATCGAGCTTTCAACATGTAAAACAATTAACTTCAATTATTTTGAAGGGAGAATAAAACATCCGGGGTTTGACCATCCATGCGCATAAATTAGAGAGGTGTGGAAAGATACCAAATTTTACGTTCAAATCCTTCAATAATTCCAAAATCTACATAAAGACACATACATGCTTTCTTGACAAACTCTGCCAAATTTTAATTTATAATCACACAAAAACTAACACAATTCATAGGCCTGATATGCAATCAAATGGCCTTCATCATATCCCACTCACACACAACTCTACTCTCTAACCTCTAGCTCTCTCCTTCTCAAACTCAACTAAACTTAGGAAAATAAATAAAATTATTAAGGGAACCTACTCCCTTTAGTAAATGTGAAATAAGATTCATGGGTATTATAAGCTTTGACGAATGCTCCTGCATCAAAAACAAAACATACTACCCATGGAGCTTTATAACTCAGATTGTTGCAGTAGTTACAATGACCACCCACTAAAACATGACAAACATACTATTTATTCGAGCTTTATAACACATCTCATTACAGTATTTACAATAACAACCACATATACTTATACACATTTACTTCAACCAGAAAATAACCATACTATCTATGGAGCTTTATATATCCATATCGATACAATATTTACTATAATATACACATATGTACATTTTATCAACCAAAAAATAAAAGGATATGATGCATGCATCCGCAACAAGGGAATACAGAGGCTCACACCTCCACCCTCAATGTAATACTAGATTCACCTCCTTGCCAAAAAGTCTAGAATCCACTGCCAAAGTCAAACTACTTCCAATGTCCAATGCTACAATCCAACACTATTGTCATCTCAGCAAACAGTTACTGAATCATTGTTCCATGGCACACTCCCAATGTGCATTTGATTCCATATAGCAATGCTAATGACCAAAAAAAATGTATCCTCAACCTTCCCTTCTCTACTACATAGTCCCTTGGGCAATCCGGTCACCCCCTTTCATGCAGTCACACACCTTCCAAGTTCTGCTAGCACCCCCATCCCAAGTGGTCCATCCCTCAACAAGGTTTCCTCACATCGGAAGGTCCAAAAACCAATGCATATCCCTATTGCATACCATCATACCGGTCATAGCATGCTCATGGAAATCAATGGAAACTATTGGGTAACAATGTCTCATAATGACCCTACTCTCGAAGTGCTTTACCAACATACTGATGCATGTTCCAATTCTTTTTGTTGTTGTTTCTAATGCTTGTCGTAAGTTTCGACCATCGAACCGGGCATTTCATGATTTCCTATACCAAGCACATAATTTCCATTAGATTCAAAATAAATTGAAATAACTTCAAATTATACCTCATTTGTGGCCCGCCAATAAGGTACACTTGCAATTATATTCACTTCCTTTCATAACAAGTCAAACTAACATCTTTGACAAAATCATTATGTATAAACATATCACATTAGGTTATCTCAAAATACAACCATCATAGATCAAAACCATAAACCACATGTAACCATTTGTTGTAGTGGCTACAACCACCCTCCAAAAATTTTCCTATGCTTCAATTTTGGAGCCTTCCTTCTTAACCACAATAGTTCATCTTGCATTGATCCAGGGATTCGTGCTTCGACTAAGACATATTTTCAATTTACCTTATGTTTTCTTACTTAGTTGATTTTCCAACTCAAAAATTGATCTCTTAACTCGGTCCCACAATAGTTATCAGCTTGCCCCCAGAAACTGTGTAATTCTTGAGGGCAACTAGCCTTGTTGCTGGGAATTGCGTAGTCTTGAATACTATTGAGCCTTGAGTTTAGGAAACTTCCTAGTCATGGAAGGTAGCCCAGAAATTACGCAACCCTTAGTGAGATCTGAAATTGCGTAGTGCACTGAGTTAGAAAGTTTCCTATTTCCTTGAACTACATTGCCTTTCCCGGCAGTTTGCATGGAAAGTCCCCCCCCCCCCCCCCCGCCCCCCTCCCCGAAAAAGAAAGAAAACTAAAGGAAAAAGAGCATTCTTAGGAAATAGGGATCTATTTTTAGTATCCTGAAGGAGGCACTTTCGCTATTTTTAGAAAATTCTTCCATGTGTCGCCTTTTCTTTGACCTTAGGCATGTGCGTCTTAAATTCCAATTTTCTCAATTCTATGTAATGGATGCCTCTAGAGCTTATTTTTATATTCGATCATCAATATCTAGCATTCCCAAGGAGGTCAAGGAACCTTCAGAGCATTGTCGTCACTTTTCCGAGTGAGTTTTGCTTTTTACTTCTTTTTTGTCACTTTTTTCCATTAGGCTTGTGTGAGTGTTGTTTCACTTGCTTTTCTTCTTGGTTACTGGATTTTTAACTTGCTTTATCTTGTAGAAGTGTTGTTTCAGTCTGTCGTTTTCCTTTCACAAGTGTGGCATGATTTTCTTTTTTTTGCACCAACAGTCGTTGTCTCAGTGACTCTCCTCACATACTTGAGTTTCTTTCTGTTTGTTGAGTTTTTGCACTTACTTTTCATGAACTTATCCTAATTTAGTCAGATCTGCACTCAAGCTTGCATTATCACTAAGTTCTGTTCATTTTTCATGAGGGTAGTCCAAAGGTCACAAAGGGGAGTTGAAGAGTCACCCCCTCTTGTTATAAATAGAACCTCATAACTCATGTAACAGGCTTTTTGGGGCGAATATTTTGGCTAGGCTTAGGATTAGAAAGAGATTGGAGTATTGTGAAGAGCCTTGGCTTCTCCATAGCATAGAGCGAGTATAATTCTTTGGAGGAGCCAGTGTTATTGAATGTAATGTTCCACTATTGGGGCTAGTATTTGTCAATGGTGTATGTATGGATGGAACTTTCACTTATAATAATAAAATCAGATCCAAAACGCTTTCATGCATATGTTGTTAATATAGTAGGACTATTCTTGTTGTATTGGTAGTGTATGTTATTTAACTTACGCATATGCTTATGAACTATTTTGTTTTCATTTGTACGAATCTTGTTGAATGTGTGTTGTTGGATTAACTCATCACTTTAACTTGTGGAATATTCTGCATCTTAGCTTGTGATTTCATTTCACTCGTGTGTTCCTTTCAAGTTGTGTATTATTATAGGCTTCCAAGGGATGTACTTCCTTTTCCCTTCGTGTGTTGGACCCTTCATGCATCGCACTTGACTCTTTGTAGGGTCCAACACTTTCTCTTAGCCAAATTTATCAAACTTTCCTTTGCGTGTTTCTATGATCAAGGCATTACATTAACGCCCACTGCTAGGACTCCTACTCCAAACAGTCTTAATTCTAGTTGGGACTTCATATCAGGGAGATCCCTTGATTGTTGGCAGGTCCAACACCATCAACACCATCATAAACCAGAATCATAGATCACATGTAATCATCATAGACCAGAATCATAAATCACATGCATAATAAAACTGAAATAAAATACTTATACTTATCCATTAATCAATCCTTAGCTTCTACCTTTGTCCTTATTTTGTATGCACACCGATTGGTTTCCACACTAGAAAAACACCCAGTGCCTTCTCCTCAACTATGTGCACATACACATAGTGTGCATCACACACATACAACCACACACGATATACAACACCATGCAATACATACACCTACACTTCCCATACCACACAGAGACCTACACCTAGTGTACAACACAACACAATACATACTCCTACATCTGGTGTACACCACAACAAAATACATACACCTACACCTGGTGTACAACACAACACAAATACATGCACATAGTACAACACAATGAATACATATGTCACGATACCACGACTACACAATGCACATACATAGTACCGCATGCTCGCAACACAACACGCGCACAATACCACATTTACACCAGTACCATATGTACAACATGTACATAGTACCACTTGTACACAACACCACCTACAAAACATTTGTACAACATCACATGTACATGGAACCACCCGCACAATGTGTACACAATGCCACATGTACACCGCACCACTCGTACAATGCGTACACAATACCACATGTACACCACATGCACGACATGTACACGACACCACATGTACACAATGCCACATGTAGACAGCACCACCTTCACATGACAACACATCTACAACATGTAAACAACACCACATGCACACAACACCACATGTACAATCATGCACACACACCATATGTACATAGCACCACACATGCACATAACACCATATGTACATAGAATTTCATATACAACATGTACATAGCATCATAGGTACACAACACTGCATATCCAACATGCGCACAACACCATATGCACACAATGTTGCATATCCATCATGCGCACAATAGAATATGTACACAACACCACATATCCAACATGTACGTAGCACCATATATACCCAGCACTGCATATGAAATATGCACACAACAACATAGGTGAAATCACTGAATATAAAATATGCACAACATATACACAACAATAGCACTGCATGTCCAAGACCACACTGCCTCTACCAAGCACCCTTGCTTCCAGTGTCTCTTTTCCATCCATGCTTATCCTAGCATGTCACGGATCACGTTGTTGTCATTCTGTTAATGTATCTTTTAGAATTAGCATGTCCATAACATAAACATAGACATAGTGTAATCACATAATATCAATTCATATCCATATGGTACTGACCTCAAATATTTGTCAAGATACTCTTCCCAATTGATTCCTCATGAACCAGGAACCTCTTCATGTCATTCACCTGCATAAGCAGTCATTCCTCCACTAGAATGGTCTGTGATGACCCTGTTAGACAATGGTATGCATATATATATATATATATATATATATATATATATATATTATATATATATATATATACATCAAAATAAAACAATCATGATCTTGTTAGATAATGACATACATACGTACATATATACATGCATATATATAAGCATTAGCATAAACATGATCACAACATAATTACCAAATATCATGCAGTCAAGGTTAAGAGAACTCCCTTTATCCATGCACAACATAGAGAACAACCAGTCCCAACATAACCAAGGAATCGGATGCCTCACATCTATTCACTTTACCTTTCATGTTAGCTTTCTCATGATTGTCCTGCCACCATCCATTTACGTTAATGGACCCAGCCAACTTAGTCGATTATCATACTCTTACCTTTAGTTTCCCTTACACATGCAACAACTTCATCCGAGTCTTTCATTACTTGTTGGGTTCCACACAACTCTCCCAAAGTTCCATCAAATTTCTTCTTTCCCAACCAATTCCCAACACCCTCAAAACATAAAAGGCAAGACAAGAAAAAAGCAAGAAGAAAATCATGAAAACCAATAACAATATGACACCGCAAACAAAATGGCATGATCATGCACTAGACATAACAAAACCACAAATCAAGCTCAAAAAATCACAAAAGACAAAAATCATAAGACTAGAAACATACACCATGACTCAATCCCCATGGGTTTCCAATGCTTCCAAGTGAAATCTCAACCCAAACCTTCTTTAAGATTTCATGGAAATCTCTTTTCCAGCAATCCCTTGAATCATATTGCCATAAACATATAAATTTCAGTGCATAAGTGAACATAACATTACACCAATTACCTTACCTTGTTGCTCCAAGCATGTTTCACTGCAACTACTCACACATGTTACCACATGTTCCAAGGATCAAGGCAACATATCTACTAATTTGAAATCAAACTTTACCAAGACTAACAATCATGTCATAATCCATAGTCAACTCGTAGTAATTAGACATAATGCTAGAACTGACACCTACTTACACTCAAGTACATATCAGCTGTGTCAACACATATGTGTGAGTAAAACCATCTTAAAACAAGATCATTCCTTTGATAAATCTTACATACACATAGTCAAATTATGCAATTCATGAAACATTCAACTAACTCCAAACATACCAGGTTAAATAAATCAACTAGATGACATAATCAAACACTCAAACATCAAATAGATGACATAGTCAAAGTCATGCCTTAATTTCATAAACCTAACCATCTACATAGTCCAATTCAATTTAGCACGATACATATAACATCAAGATCTTAATGCAATAACCCTAATCATTAACTAACATATAGCAACAACAAGTTAACATATAACATGCTCATCAACAACATATAACATAATCATCAAGTTAACTATCATAAAACAACAATAGAAATGCATACAACCACATGTTACTATCATTCATGACTATCTGAAAAATGTGCATATGACTACACTAATAAACTAGCATTTATCATACATGTAACCGTAACAATAATATTATGACAATCATATCAGTAACCCTAATGCTTATAACAAACATTAACCAACATAGATGCATGCTCACCATACAAACATGTATGATGATCTGCTCTTACCATGAATTCCACTGTTGCAACTTCACTTTCATTATATTCATCTCTTACTCTATCTCAGCCAACATATTAGCATAATAACATACCAATATCATCATCATGACCTAATTGCATATAATTACCTTATGCACAACAACCTTCACCATGAAAATGCATTCATAACAACATATAGACACCAACATGAATAACAAATTCATATACAACCATACACTCATGACGACATGTTAGAGCATAGATTTACCTCAGGCTGAAAAGGTAAGATTCTAGGTCCACATCAAACCACACTCGGCCTGGTAGCTAGCCCTACCAGGTCAGGAGAGGGCTCTCTCCGGGTCAATCTTAACTAATTATGCTCACTGAAGGCTTGAGATGATTGATTTGATTACTGATCTTAGGCTAGGTATATGTGTGCAAGAGGTTTTTGAATGAATTGATGAATTTTTGGCTCAGATGAGAAGGCGGATTTTGGGGTGCGAGGAATGAGGCACAGTCCTGCAGGGATCTCGATGGGGCAAGGTAGGCAACTGAATTTGGCACTTTAAGTCAAGTGAGATGGATGGATTTAGATAGAAGAGGAGTTGAAGAGGGCAAGAGAAACCATGGATCCTCCCCAAACAGTGGAAAACATCAAAAGACTAAAGCAAACTTCAAGTAGAGCACTGCACTTCTCAATGTATTCTACTTACACTCTTATTTGTTTAGATGAGAAGAAATAAAGAGAAATGATACATATAACACATGAATAAATTCACAAAGACATAAGAAAGCACTGTACCAAAACAAATGCCACAGGGATCCCAAAGAGTACTGCAAATCCTGGTCTCAATTGCTTAACCAAAATACTGATATGAGTGTACAATGAAGCTCAAGGCTTTCTCAAGAGTCCAACCTTCTGCCAAAATCCAACCCCTACACTATGAAATTCATAAAATATATACATTTTCTCATCCTTGTACTAAGGGAGTTGAGCTCAACCATTTTCTTCAAAATAGAATTAGTTACATTAAACTTGGGCCGAATTTCTAAAAATAGGTGTTGAATATGAACTCTTATCTCCTAAACCATAGCACCGGTTACAAAACTGAAAGAGGGTTTTGTAGATAAAGTCATGTTGGAGAAAAACTCTCTCAAATTTGGGAAATTCGTTTCCAATAGCTCGTAATATGTTCCACAAAATCATCTCTAAAATAGAAAATCATTAAAAATTTAAATCTGTGAAAATGAGTTGTAAAGATCTAGTGACATATCCCAATCCATGGCACCTGTGAATAAACTGAAAGATGTTTTTGTTATATGGCTCTTGCTTAACAAAAACTGCCTTCGTTTTTGCAGAATTACTTTCTATCTATTGTAAAATGGCCCCGCACTAAAATGACTAAAACAGTAAAAAATATGAAAAAAATTCTTTGTTTTACTGTAGGCTCCAAATATCAGTGTATATCTCCCACCTCTTTCACTTTTGAAAAATTCCTTACCATTCTTTCAAAAATTGATTTTGTACTAAACTTGTCATTGTGTGCAGCAACTGACCTCAAAACATGCATAACCAAGAACCACTCATTCATTTCAATAATATCTTCTGATCCAGAAACCGGTTATGGGAGTGTGATATACCGTTGGAAAAAAATTTCCGAGCTTCTTATGTTGGACACACTTGTGACATGTTTTGTACTGAACATCATGTGCAAAAAATCTAACAAAACCAGACATAGTAAGAGCTCATGTTGATCCCTGGTGACAGGATGCGAAGACTGGAACTAACATCGGCTCCAATGGGGATGGTAGCTCCTTGGAGGTGCCAAGAACTACAGATCTCTAGAAAGCAGAAAGTGCCTATTCCATTGGGCATGGATGTTCAAACAACTGCAAATCCAAAACAACTCATACCAATCCAAAAACATATGCATACTACAACATGTACATAAACAAATACTGAAAACTGAAATGTTGCCTTAGACAGCTTATTTATGTACAAATCTAACCCACTTTGCTACAAAATTGATAGATCAAGTAACATTGTAATGCCATATCAACCAATCAAGTAATTGTGACAAGGATGCTGCTTGGAAGTGCTTCAACAAGGACACAAATGTAAATGCTGACAGCCATACATACACATAACGAGTCTGGTTGTGTAAAAGACAATTTGATCTATTATTCAAACTAAAAAAAAATTCCATGTATGTTGCAATAGGATCAAAAAGACCAGACTCTGTTTGCTGCCCCAACTCCTCAATATTGAACTCCAACTACAAACTATCAATGCAAATATCCATGGGCAGCTCTATTGTTTCTTGTTTTGAAGGAGGGCGAGTTTCCAAGAACTTTTTGGGATCTCGGAATTCATATGATTGGATCTGATCATTTAAATATTGAATCTCCTTCTCAAATTTTTCAACAACTAACTCAAAGAAACCAGTTTTAGCTTTAACAGGAAACTTCAAAGATCTCAAACATTTAAGCATGGAAATGAAAAATGCTTCATCAATTTCAATATTCACTAACTGATCTCTAACTTCTTTTAAAGCTTCACAAAAAACAGGGTCTGCCACATACCCTAGCATTTTATTTTAGTGCATGAGTGGATCAGTGAGCGCTAGAATCTCTGGATTGAGTTGGAGTCACCAGGTGAATGTTTCAGCCTTCATATGTGTCTGAATGTTGTCCACCATAAAAAATCAGATCTAACTTGATACATGTACTGGGGAAATTTACAAGTCAAATGTTCAATTCATAAGACTAGACCAGAGATTGACTGAAGTAGCTTTTATCTACTTGCACTAATGCAAAGAAAAAGCATTTTGAAGGCTACCTGGCTAACTTCAGGCTCCGTCTGTAGTCTATAAAACAAAGAACACTAACAAACAAATAAACTTTTCTTCCCCAGCGAAGTCGCCACTATGTTAGAGCCTAGATTTACCTCAGGCTGAAAAGGTAAGATTCTAGGTCCACATCAAACCACGCTCAGCCTGGTAGCTAGCCCTACCAGGTCAGGAGAGGGCTCTCTCCGGGTCAATCTCAGCAAATTATGCTCACTAAAGGTTTTATATGACTGATTTGATTACTGATTTTAGGCTAGGTATATGTGTGCAAGAGGTTTTTGAATGAATTGATGAATTTTTGGCTCAGATGAGAAGGCGGATTTTGGGGTGCGGGGAATGAGGCACAGTCCTGTAGGGATCTCGATGAGGCAAGGTAGGCAACTAAATTTGGCACTTTAAATCAAGTGATATGGATGGATTCAGATAGAAGAGGAGTTGAAGAGGGCAAGAGAAACCATGGATCCTCCCCAAACAGTGGAAAACATCAAAAGACTAAAACAAACTTCAAGTAGAGCACTGCACTTCTCAATGTATTATACTTACACTCTTGTTTGTTTAGCTGATAAGAAATAAAGAGAAATGATACATATAACACATGAATGAATTCACAAAGACATAAGAAAGCACTGTACCAAAATAAATGCCACAAGGATCCCAAAGAGTACTGCAAATCCTAGTCTCAATTCCTTAACCAAAATACTGATATGAGTGTACAATGAAGCTCAAGGCTTTCTCAAGAGTCTAACCTTCTTCCAAAATCCAACCCCTACACTATGAAATTCATAAAATATTTACATTTTCTCATCCTTGTACTAAGGGAATTGAGCTCAACCATTTTCTTCAAAATAGAATTAGTTACATTAAACTTGGGCCTAATTTCTGAAAATAGGTGTTCAAGATGAACTCATATCTCCTAAACCATAGCACCTATTACAAAATTGAAAGAGGTTTTTTTATATAAAGTCATTTTGGAGAACAACCTCTCTCAAATTTGGGAAATGCATTTCCAATAGCTCGCAATCTTTTCCACAAAATCATATCTAAAACAGAAAATCATTAAAAATTTAAATCTCTGAAAGTGAGTTGTAAAGATCTAGTCACATATCCCAATCCATGACACCTGTGAATAAACTGAAAGATTTTTTTTATATGGCTCGTTATTAACAAAACCCTCCTTGGGTTTTGCAGAATTACTTTCCATCTGTTGTAAAATGGCCCCACACTAAAATGACTAAAACAGTAAAAAATATGAAAATTTTGCTTTGTTTTACTGTAGGCTCCAAATATCACTATATATCTCCCACATAGTAGCACCTGTGCATAAACGGAAGGATGTTTTTGTTATTTAGTATGTGATGAACAAAAAAATCTTTCTCTTTCAAACAATTCCTTACCATTCTTTCAAAAACTGATTTTTTACTAAACTTGTCATTGTGTGCGGCAACTAACCTCAAAACATGCATAACCAAAAACCACTCATTCATTTCGATCATATCTTCTGATCCAGAAACTGGTTATGGGAGTTTGATATACTGTTGGAAATATTTTTGCGAGCTTCTTCCGATGGACACACTTGTAACATGCTTTGTGTTGAACATCATGTGCAAAACATCTAACAAAACTAGATATAGTAAGAGCTCATGTTGATCCCTGGTGACAGGCTGCGAAGACTGGAACTAACACGACACATCCCACAACAACACCATAAACCTTCACATGGAGACATCATTATAACCATGATCAACACCATGCAAATGCAACAAACACATATACAACCTACATGCATGCATGACAAACATGTCCTGCCCATCCAATCCACGGGGTGAACCATTCTCTGATACCACTCAGTGGTATTAGATATAAAACAAGGAGAACGGAAACCAGAAACCACCCCAAGAGAACAGAAACTACTCTAATACCACTCTGTGGTATCAAATATCACACAAAGAGACTAGATTCTAGATACCACCCAAAGAGAACGAAACCACACTTTGATACCACTCTCTATGGTATCATATATGACCCAAAGAGAGTGCAACCCACTCTGATACCACTCTGTAACACCCTCCTCCCACATCTACCCAAGTAACCAGCTAGCAGGTGTAAACATGTGACAAGAAGTTACTATGATATGATTAGACTCCCTATGTTTCAGTTAAGGATGTGGAACTAGTGGAACACATCCCACAAACCTTCCACATCAACAACAGAATTCCTAAGAGCCATCCCAACCACTCTGGTAACTAGCCCCTAAGACCAACTAAAATTTTAATGCATCAAACCATTGTACACTCCCTTGATATGCACCAAGGTGCATCTAGGAGGCTCCAAAAGCTCTCACAACAAGGGAAAGGGAGCTTCTAGGGAATTTGTTTCCCCATTGTTGTGCCCGCGACTCATGGATTTGTGCCACTTTTTCAATTCCAAAGACCAGGTCACTGCCCAGAATTCAATGTCACCTTCAGTAATGAAATTTCACAGCAAAAGAAAGATACATTTGAAAAAACATTGAAAAGGACTAGACTGGGCCCCTACTAGCCATGACAGACATTTCTTCAAACATATCACAAATATGAAATCTACAGGTCTTAATAATAGAGTTGAGCATAGGGTCTCCAACCTATTTGAGATTCACTATAAGGCATTGTTTCCTTTATCACACTAGTTGCATTATCATCTATTAGTCCATAGATACATTGTTCATTCGTTTACAAGTAAAAACATGATGAGAGTCATACACAGCCATTGTCATAATACATGTTCATAACTAACATAATAACAAAAAAAATACCAAGGAAACAACAACCATATAATCCACATATAAACCAATATAACACTCATGAATTGACAAGGAGAAATAACCTCATATTAATGATGCAAAGCCCAACCAAGTTTGGGACTTCCACGAACCATCTGACCATAGATTGGATGAACAAAATCTTTCTTTCAACCAATCACCCCCATGCCATATTCCAAGCATGAATGTGGGATGTCATGGAACAATCCATCAAAACTAAACCAGGGCTTCCAGAGGCCAAACCACCTCAACCCATAAAACAATGATTCCACCTAAAATTCAGACATAACAAACCATCACCAGATAGGTCTCTACCCAAGCCTTCTAGGGCTCCAAAGTGTTTTCTCCAACCAAGGCTTCCAGGACTAGTAAATCAACCCACATATGTCATCAAGCTTCCAGAGTGTTTTTCCAACTAGGGCTTCCAGGACTAGTAACTCAACCCATAAAGGGCTTCTAGAGAGTTTAACTAACCAAGGTTTACAGGACTAGTAGCTCAACCCAAGTTGTTACAGGGCTTCCAGAGCATTTGTCCAACCAAGGCTTCTAGGAACTAGTAACTCAACCCAAGCTAAAGGAAATATGAGAATCAACCAGAAAAACAAAGAAATGAACCCACAACACCATGGCTATCTCAGAAATGACAAGGCTAGGAAAATACAATGTCAATCTAGGAAATCCTCCATGCCAATGATAGATCGTGACCAATAAACCACATGCATATGCCATGCATGACAAAAATAGTGACAAAAACATACATGCAACTCAATACCTGCATGAAAATCCCACTATAGTTGTTGATCCCAATGTCCTCTTGCAATTTCCTACTCTTGTTTTGACTTCTTTCTCCAAGCATCCAAGTATGTCACACTCTCCAAGAGTGCTCCAAGAAAAATCTAAGTGTCCAAGAGTATGAGAGAGAGAGAATAGAATGAGAGCTCGAAAACTGAACCAACAAAAAACTACACTGACCAAGCCTGAGAAAAAGCTTGCTCACTGATTCTCATAAGCCGTTTTATCAATGAGGCCTCTATTTCTTTATTTTCCATTATTTTCCTTCAATTTCCTCCTCACCTGAAACATGTGACCTTTCACCTTCCTTTTCTCCTAATTTCCTTTATTTTCATAAATAAAATGCCAATAAATGTCTCATGCCTTTCCAAAGCCTTTTCCATTTCCTTTGCCAATTTCCTTAGCCATGATGAACCGAAGTGACACCCCACAAGGATGTATTTGCCCACTATTCATCTTGGAATACGTGTCCCATGACCATGGTCTTATATTTTTATATTTACATGGATTTTTTAACCAAGGCTATTACAACCTAACATTAGGCCTTATAGGTATCAACATGCACATAAGAGTGAGATTGAGCATATGGTTCGGGAAATGTTAGAGGCTAGTATCATTCAACCTAGTCATAGCACTTTCTCTTCACCAATAATGATGGTCATCAAAAAGGATGGTTCATGGTGTATGTGTCTAGATTAAAAATAGCTCAACAAAATGACAATAAAATATAAATTTCCTATTCATGTCATTGGTGAATTGCATGGAACAACTTTCTTTGTTAAGTTGGATCTTCATTATGGATGTCATCAGATTAGAATAAGGCAAGAATACATTATAAAAACAACCTTTAGAACACATGAAGTTCATTATGAGTTTTTGGTTATGTCATTTGGACTTACAAATACACCATAAACATTTCAAAGCTTGATTGATTCTATTTTCAAACCCTTCCTTAGAAATTTTGTGTTAGTATTTTTTTATGACATACTAATCTATAACAAACCTTGGGAACAAAATGTACAACATGTTGAAATGGTATTAACATTATTTTAAGAGAAAAAACTATAAGAAAATCCTTCCAAGTGTGACTTTGGGGTTCATCAAGTGGAATATTTGGGTCATATTATATCACATAAGGGTGTAAAGGTGGGTCCTAACAAAATCAAAGCAGGGAAGGAATGGCTAATCCCTAATACCTTGAAGAAACTCAAATGGAGATGAATTCAGGTGAAGAACTCAAATGGATTAAGATCATAAATTCCATCATGATAAATGGTCATGGAGAAAAACCTCTCTATAAATAATGAAATGCTAGATCAGTCTTGATACAGTCAAATAATAAAATATTTGGCAAACCGAATCACGATATAATAATTATGAGTATGTTATTATTTCTGGGAGAGGAAAATATTAAAGAAGTGGGCAATAATATTTATTTATTTAACTAACTCAAAAAATATTAATTGAGTTAATGAAGAAAAGCGGGCGAAATAATTAATAAATAAAAATAGGTTTATTAATTATTCATGGGTGGTACAGTTAAATGAGTTAGAAATAATTGTTAAATATTAATTTAATAATTATTTCCTAAGAGAAAAGTGAAATGATTAAGGAATAATAAGTAAATAATTATTTATTTAATTATTCTTATGGAAATAGTAAAAGTGGGTGAAAATATTTTTAATTATTTTCTCATGAATGAGTAAATATTAAAATAACATGAAATTAAATGAATATCTAGGTTATTTCCATGTGGGTAAATTAATTAAATGGAAATAACTCAGGAAGAGTGGTTCACTAAATGATTTCCTATGGTGAATGTGGGTTTTAATGTGTAAAACCAATACTACATTGTACATTTTGATCAACCTAATGAAAATGGCTAGTGAACATTTTTAGGTGATAAAAGATTTCCCCCAATATATGAGTGTTAGGAGATATCATATGACAAAAATACATTGTAGGTTTCCTTTCACGAAATACAAGAGGAGGTCATGGAGAGAGGGAAAGTCATTATTTTCAAGGGAAGAATCACATGAGTAAGAGGTGATATCTACTTGTCATAGAAGAGTCTCTAGGTGATGTGCACATTATCTCAATGAGGTGGGGGAGGCATACCCATACTCATTGGGACAACTGAGTATAGATGATGATATTCCCAACAAAGTGGGTTTGAGAAAAATAATGTATAGTACATACTTTGTTGGCATCAATGGGCCAGAAAAGGATACAATGATATAGATATGCCCATACCCATGCACCTGGAATAAAAAGGTTAGGTCTAATACAATATATGTTTTTGAGCTAAGTACAATGGACCAAATTCCCATAACCTGATGAGAGGAGGGAGATCATAACTGGAGAAGACATACTGAATACGAAAGTGCTCTAAAAATTTGAATGTTCTAAATGAAGTGGAGCTCATGCACTAGGCTTTACGATTGACAGAAATCAAGCCAGTCAAATCTACTGAACTATATCTGAGGTTGGATCATGAATTGTTGATGGTAGGGAATGTGTGGGACTTCCTGAAGGGAAACCCCCTTATGAGTTCAAGGAAAATCTCACACATGCCTATCAAATTCGAGTATTTTCTAAGAAATCACTCGACTGTCAAGTGTACGATTCTTGATTGTGTGATAATGAGTTGGAGTCAAGCATGCAAGAAGAAAACCAATTCAAAGGGTAATGATGTTTCATTTCTCTTGATCAGAGGCAATTGGTAATGAAATAATAGGATCTAAGGTAAACTTTCCTCTAAGCCACTCTCCTGGAATAAATGTGTTGAAGTCAACAGGGGAGGGACCCAATGCTAAGGCAATGATGATTCCTCATCAACTAGGGCACGAGGAAAGGTAATGTGACTGATAGAGATTGACCCCAAGGGTGGGAAAGAAAGTGGTATGATGGGTGGCCTTATGGATTCCCTATCAAAGCATAACATGCAAGGTTAAACTGGTAGTGTTTGGAAATATTCCAAGGTAGAAGGTTGATTACTCAGGAAAAAATCATTTCAAAGACAAGTTAGGACATCTGGAGGTCAAATCTTAGCAATACATAATGAGTACGACACTCAAAGGTGTTGACATACTATCACAAGACTTAATGTGGTTCTAACTAAACTCCATGGGACATAATGGTGACCCATCTATGATGCTCTGAACAAGGGTGATTCAATGGTGTTTCCACTGACTTAACCTAAGTACAAGTGGTATAAGACCCTCTCGAGATAAGCCAAGAGGTAATACAAGGGTGGGAGTTTGGGGGGACATGGGTTGTGATCATAAAATTGAGAAACATAATGTAGTTCACTCTAGTTATGAAAACAAACCAAAATCCCAAAGTGAAGGGAATCGAACAACATGGGAACCAAAACGAAGAGGGGTAATAGTGCTAGAGTTCCCATGTGAGGTAGGCTCTAATACTCAATAGGTGTCAAATTCAAGAGATGGATGGGATGATCCACCTATCGAAGTGAGGTGGTTCCTAAGGTGATATCTGTTGAATGATAGGAAAATGCAATGAATGAGGTGTTGTTACTAAATTGTAAAATTCCATAGGGAATGGGCTAAAAGAAGACCCTAAAAACATGAGTAAACAATGGTTACTCATGACAAAAATTGACACATGAGTCAACAAGTTAAAAAATAAAGTGGTGTTAGAGTACAAGTGACAAATATGGAGAATTTTGATTTAAATGAGGGAATGCATGACACCTTGTAGAAAAAATGGCTTCAAGATGAAGTATCAAATCAACAAAAACTAAGGCTGACTCATTATAGAACTCGAAAAGATATTTCCAATGGTGTTGATGGTTCATCAAACGAAACTCGTATTAGCCTATAATGGCCAATGAAAAAAGGTGTATTTTTCCTTTATAAATTGATTCCCCTCTAATTCCAATTCATTAGTGCATTCGGCTAGTGGTGAACTTGGAGAAGAGGAGGAGGTTGTTGAAAATAGCAACAAGAAATGCTAAAAATACCATTCCTATAAATAGCATTTCGGGATACATTCCAATTTTAGTTAGTCCCTAAACTAAAAATTAAGAATTAAATTTCGAATTTGATCTTAGCAACTATTTGAAAAATAATTAATTAATTAATTCATCTTAAGTTAATTAGTTGGAGAAAATCAAACATGAATTCTATGTGACGACATGCAACAGTTTTCCGTTTGATTGAGGAAGTTATCCCTTAATTAAGAATATCAAGATGAGTTGTACTTTGAGTTGTAATTAGTTAGCTCAGTTAACTGAGTTAAGTCCAGTTAGATTAGTTCCAACAGTTTTTGGAACTGATTGTAAGTTCAGTTAGTTAATGCGTGCATGCATGTAACTAGTGTACTTCAAATAGCTGAATATTCTCTCATAAATTACTCATGCATGTCAGTTCAGTCAGAGACCCAATTGACATCAGAGGATGGGACTGTGTACTATCAATTGCAGGAATATTCCCTTGATGACATCTCTTGCATGCAGAAGGAATTCATTCCTTGAGGATTGCACAGTTATTTCTGAGTTTGGTGAGTTGTGTGAGAGGTGAATTCACAGAGGTGGTAGCAAGAGGACCCAGGAGAAATTGCGCAAGGGAATAGGAGGCTTGGAGGACTGAAGGAAGGCATATTGTGTCTATTCAATCTATGAGCAAAATTGAGGGATTGTACTTAGAGCTGGATAGCTTGTGAGCTAAAGCTCTGTGTAATCCGGAGATATTTCTACTTGTATGATAATACATATAGTGGGGTTTTTAGCTAAGGCTTTTCCCAGAGTATTCTTCTGTGTTCACATGTGATTGATTTCTCATTCTCTATTATATGTGTTCTAATTGATCTTGCTCAAAATTGATTAAGCTTCAACAAGTTTTTTTGTAGAAGTAGATCAAGTATTTTGCTTTAGTATATTGCATTATCAGGTGATCTACAGTGAGAAATTCTACATGGTATCAGACCAAAGGTGATCAAAGTAGAGAACAATATACAAAGAAGGGAGAAGGGAGAAGTTTGAAGTTCCTGATTATAGAAATCAAATTCTTATCACATCTCAAATTTCACCAATGGCATTCAACGGTTTGAGACTCGAGTATGCCCTAGATGGAAACTCAAATTATATAGCCTGGAAGGATCACATGGAAGTGATATTAGAGGACAATAGTTTGAAGGACTTCATTGATCAAGAACTCCCTAAGCCAGCAGCAGCTAATGCCCAAGAATTGGTGGAATGGAAGAAATGTGTGGCTAGAGCGAGGAGAATTCTTCTGGAGGGAGTTTGAGACCACAATGTCTCGAGTATCCATGGGAAGGAGACACTGTTTTCAATGTGGAAAACATTGAAGGATCTATATCAGAATAGCAGCGATCAGAGGAAGCTGGCGCTGAAAGAAAAGCTTTGAAAAATCAAGTGTGAGAAGGGCAACACAATCTCTACATATCTGAACAAGCTCACCACCTGCAAGGATGAGCTTGGAAGTGTAGGAATCATGACAGCCGATGATGACATGGTGAGTCTTTTTCTCCTCATTCTTCCTAAGAGTTAGAATAGCTACCAAGACTCAGTAAATGGAAGAGAGAAACTGCCAGATTGGGAACGACTGTGGTCGGATTTGATGCAGGAGGAGATCAAGAGAAGCACCAGAGATGGATATTCATCAAAGAATGATGATGAAGAAAATCTAGCCTTAGCGAGTAAGGCAAGGAAATGGAAAGGGAAGGCTTCCCAATCCAAATCGAGTTCTTCCCATGGTGGGAAGAATATTGACAAATCAAAAGTGTGATGCTTTCATTGTCATGGGGTGGGCCATTATGCTACGAATTGTCCATAGAAGAAATCCAAGAAGTGATCCTCGGAAGGATGAAATGGTGAGGCACTGGCCTCACAATTCGAATTGGATTTCACCCTCATCGCATGTATGGTTTCATCAATGGTGGGCTGTGTTTGGTACCTGGAAAGTGGAGCCTCATTCCACATGACCGGTGACAAGGGTCTATTCAGTACCTTGGAGGAGAAGGACCTCTAGATGCACATAGAGATCGGCGATGATGAAAAGTACCATGTTTCAAGTGAAGGCACGGTTGTGTTTCGGAGGGAGCATAAAGATCCTCTCACCTTGACTGCTTTAAAGTATGTGCATGTACTGAAGAAGAACCTGTTGTTTGTCACAACATTGGAAGACAAAGGCTATGATGTAGTCTTTAGTAAAGGAAAGGCATTCCTAAGGCACATCAACACGGGATAGTCCAAGGGGATTGGGATTCGAGTAAAGAATCTCTACAAGCTAGAGGTAGATGATTGTGCTGCATTGAGTTCCAAAGTAGAGTTGGTGCAATGCCAAGACATTGGCAAGCTATGGCATAGAAGATTCGGCCACTTGCACCATGGGGCCTTGAAGATCATGCAACAGATTTCTACCGGACTTCCCGAGGGTAAACTGGCGCAAGTGGATACATGCAAAGGTTGTACCTTGGGTAAATATGCAAAATATTCCTTTCAAGATTGAGACAATCAAGCTAGAGCAATCCTAGAGCAAGTTCATACAAATGTGTGCGGACCATTCTCAACAGCCTCCACCTCTAAACAAAGTTACTATGTTATTTTCATTGATGATTTTTCTCGTAGATATTGGATCTACTTCATGCAGAAGAAGGATCAAACCTTCTCAAGGTTTTGCGAGTTTAAAGCCTTGGTTGAGAAAGAATCAGGAAATAAAATAAGGGCCTTGCGAAGCGACAATGGTGGATAGTATGTCTCTCAACAGTTTAAGGACTTCTGTGCAACAGAAGGAATTAAACAGGAGTTGATGGCACTTGATAACCCACAGCAAAATGGGGTGGCCGAAAGGAAGAACAAAACAATTGTGGGAGCAGCTCAGGCAATGTTGCATGAACAAGGCCTACCACTTCATTTGTGGGATGAGGCATGCACTACAGCAACATACTTGCAAAATAGAAGCCCGCATTGTATACTGGGGATGAAGAAACTAGTGGAGGCTTTCTCCGGGAAGAGACCAGATGTAAGTCACTTCAGGATCTTTGGCTCATCGGTATTTTTCCATGTGACCAAAGATGCCCGAAAGAAGCTAGAGCCAATAGCTAAGTTGGGGATACTTGTGGGGTACACGGATACACCCCACAACTATCGGGTGTTCTTGCCTACCAAATAGAGGACAGTGGTATGCAAATATCTGAAGTTCGACGGGAAGAAGGCCATGTGAGTCTCCCTTGAGGGGGAGCTCAAGTTGCATGCAAAGGAGGAACTTTTGGTTCCTAAGGTTGAGGAGCTTCAGACTGATGTGGAGCAGCTACATGCAGAGGATCGAGGAGTGGAGACATCCACTGATGCAGAGTCTTCCAGAGATGGGAAGAAATTGTTGGAAATACTGAGAGGGGGGTGAATCAGTATTTCTTTTCCCGACAATTGTTTTCCCAGTTAAACAATTAAATATTCAAAACACAAGATGAACAACAATAATAAATGCTTTTATTATTATAATCTTTTTAGTAAAATAGATACAATATATAAGTGGTTGCAATCAGTTTCCAAGCTCTAACTCAGACTTTGATGAGGCTCCAACCTCTAGAGCACCAACTCTATTTCACCAAGGAACCAATCTTAGACTTAGGAGCACCAACTCCCAAGGACTTCAATCCTTCCATTTCCTAAGACACCAGTCCCAAGGACACCTATCCTTCCTACTTTTGAGGCATCAACCAAAGTAATCCAATCCTTATTACTTATAAGGCATCAACCCCAAGGACTCCAATCCTTCTTGCTTCTAAGGCACCAACCCCAAGGACTCCAATCCTACTTACTTTTGTGGCACAAGCCTCAAGAGTCCTGACCTAATCTTGTCAGGGTTCATTTGATAGTGATATTCTGCTCTCAGAACTCTTCTCTACTGAGTTCTCTCTGATTATTGCTTCACTTTAGTCTCCAAGCTACAGCATCAATGACAATTAGTCTTATTATGAAGTAGTCTTCCCAATTCCTCATACTAGCCACATAGAGTGTCCAGTACCCTTCATGACTTCTGATAATGTCTTCAAATAGCTTTAGTCAATCTACTATTAGTTGCACTAGGCTCTACATAAAGAACAACTTTATGTTCAAGCTTATGTTCTCTAATGGAAACTTCTCCCCTTCAACTATCTGTTGTCCTGTTGGCCCTTCGGCCCTCTTTCTGTTTTGTTGGATCCTCTCACTCCCTCTATCTCCTCCAGCTTATTTTCCACAGCATTCAACAGCCTTCAACTCCCAAGCAACCCTTTCAAACAATTCTTTATTTTCTTATATTTGACACCCCTAGCCTTTGGCTTCCTTTCTCCATAGGCTCTTCGGCTTCCTCAACACTCACTTATCCTATCAGTTTCCTCCTCGATTGCTATCATTTCCTCTGTAATTGCTTGCTTCTTCAGCTTCCCAGATTTCAGTTTCCTTTGTCTATCCAAGTGTTCCAATATTCACAAGACACATTCAAGAGGAAGAGAGGCTGTATACATAGAGAATACTTATTACAAGTTAAAACATGTAACAACACTTCTTTTATCCATAATTATTTGACATACATAGGGCTTTATAGTGTAACGGACATGCCACGTCCTATCGCAATAGCAATCGGCTTGATTCTTAGTCTTCTGAGCTATCGAGAGCATTCCTTAATGTATCTCTATCTCCAAAACCCCACGCAAGCAATATCTAAACTGTATTAGATCCACTCCTCCACAATTTTATCACAATCGGGGCTCAAGGCTTTCTAGGGTCTTTAATAAGTCATACCCTATTGCATAGTCGATGCCTGATGGTCGATTCACCTGCTCTAATGGACCGGATGTGATATGGTATTAAACCATAGTTAATATGCCCGTCGGGTCTACAGCCTTATCACAATCAGCACTTTCATGTGGCAAGGCTTTACAACTTTCTATATAGTGACGAACGTGATATTACAATAGGCGCAATATAATAGGACCATCGGGTCTACAATTGTATATCACAATTGGCAGTTTTAATGTGGCAGGGCCTTAACCACTTGAGATATGTGACGGATGAGATGACATATCAGGTCATATTGTAATGTGCAGCGGGTCTGCATGGATATACATCGCAGTTGGGAGTTTCCCCTGGCAGAGGTCCAATGTGATATCGCTATCGGCAATCGCAATGGACCGCTTGACATATTGTAGCGCCCGCTTCTGAAGTGCCGATGCGATTATCGCTATCGGCGATCACAAATCATGTGGGGTCAAGGCTCGATGTTAACATAGACCCCTCATAGCGATGTGATGTGTCAAACCTAATACAACTCAACACTCCCATGTATAGAGTTTCAAGTTTGCAATCCGCCTCTAATAGTGTATTTGCCCTAGAGCCAACTCTTCCGCCTCTAACACTGTTAAAGCATGTATACATTGGTTTTACAAGATCAATACCATAAATGTTTATATATAAGTTTCTACGCCTCCGATAGTGTAAAAACACATATGTATGATATATGCTCCTCCACCTGTATCTGCATGCATATAGTTCTTTTGTGGCCTGATAGCTCCCGATAATATACATGCACCCATTGCTCCTCTAATGGCTCTGTCTGATTCCTTATATCTCTACTTGTTCCTCTATTGCTTCAATGGATGTCTGCATCATCTATTGGCTTTGTTTTCTCTTGTACTTTTCCATATATGTATGGTGTATATATATGGCTCCTCTATAGCTCTAATAGCTCTATTTTGGCATATATGGTCCCCGAATGTTGTTTAAATGCATGCATATATATATAATATATAATATATATATATATATATATATATGTGTGTGGTGTGTGGTGGTGTGTGTGTGTGTGTGTTGGTGGGGTGTTGTGTGTGTTTGTGTGTGTGTGTGTGTGTGTGTGTCTTTCAAAGACCTCCTTGCATATATGAATGCCTCTTTTGCTCTGATATCCTATAATATGATTTGATATGCCTCCTTTGGTAACTCCTCTTGCTTATGGCTTGGCTATCCATATGGCCTTGCTCCTGTCTCTTCATGGATTGCTTGGCTTCCCTTTGGCTTCATGTCATCCTCTAGTACCTAGAATATTTCCATAGTGAGATCAATGAAAACCTAGGTCAACAATCTCCCCCTTTGTTATTGATGGCAATATTCTTCTTCTCTCCCCCTTTGACATCAATGGCAAGGGAATGCTTTGGGACTCCCCTTATCAAGCTGCTTCTGCTTTTCATTAATGGTAGATCTTCATGGTCTATGACTCCCCCTGTCATAGTGCTCTTCTTCTTTTTACTCAAGATAGAAGGATTGATGCTTTATCATCAATTAGCACAGTATTCCCTCTTCATGTCTCAAAACTGCTTTATCATGGCTTCAACAATTCTTTAAGATGCTCTACTTTAATGCTTTCATTGAGATTGCAAACAGCCATACACCAAGTGTCCAATTCCAGGCTTTTATGCTTCAATCCATATTGTTGTCTCCACAGGTAACATTGAGAGGCCTTCATAGTCCAAATCAAGAGAAAATGCCCCTGAGATTGTTTTTCTTGCTATATTTTTTCAAATCTGAGTTCCTTTGTGTCTCTATGATTCTCCTTAAGTTACTTCCATCTAGTATTCAATCATCATTGCATTTGGACAAAAATGTGAGGGGTTGTGCCTTACAGTTGCTATATTTCTTAAGTGATCTGTATCACCTTAAGTTATGCTTGACTGCACAACATTCTCCTTCCTATGAGCCATATTTTCCTTTTGTTCTTGTACATATCTCTGTAGATTCAGATATTGAATCTGTGACTGTCCTTTAAATTTATTATGTTGATTTGCATCTTCATGCAATGCTTTAGTTTTGTTATATGCTGCCAACTGCTCTTACTTCAAACTCCATTCCAGATGTATCTTTTTGTTTGAACATTGCCTCTATTAGTGTCCAGAATTTATATGTTCTCACATTAAATTCCTGAGTTAAGACATAAACTTTTGTGATAACAACACCATGGTTGTTTTCCCTATTTCTTTAACAATAGTCCAAAGAATAGTTACAATATCATATGCTTCAATGGAGTACCCCTAAGAAATGATTTTTATCAAAGAATGGTTGTTAATATAGTTCAACAAGGATTTCATAAGGACCCTTTCACTAACAGCTTCAGCAATAATGATCAATAATTACAAGCTCCCCCTAACTATATGCATAATCTCCTATTGGCAGAGTCTTCTCATTAAATTCTTAGATTGTCAAAATTCAAGCCAATGACATATGTTGTTGGCTAGAGAGCTCAAGGGACTTTCGGATTGTATTTCCTTCCTTCTCCATACTTGTGTAACTTTCTTCTTTGCATGGTTCTATCTTGTGTAAGAGCCTAAGTTAAGTTACAGTCACATGCCATTTGATCAATGTTGTGAAACTTGAAGCATTCTACATTGTTTATGAATAAGAATTCATGATTTCTTCCTGCAAAATTGTTTCTTGGAGATTGTTGGGGACTATAATATATATCTTTATGGTATGCTTGGGGAACATAACATCTATCTTTATGATATGCTTTAAAGTCTTTTTCCATGTGACTAAAGTTTCTACAAGAATAACAATAACCAAAAAATGAACTTTGGTACCTGGGAGATGGAGGTTTCCTTGATGTATTTCTAAAGCCTTTCTACCTCGAGACCCTTTGATGATAACCATTGCATCTCGCATATTTGACATCATCTATATTTCTTCTTGGAGCTAGATTTCTTCTTGGAGTAGGATTTCTTCTATTGTAGTCTTGATTTTTCTCCTTGCCTTTGCTAGAACTGGGAGCATCACCATTTATTTCTGGCTTCTTCACATCTCTTTTGTTTGAAGCATTTTCATTCTTGTTTGAGGATTCACCTACATACCTGACCTAATTTATTAAATGGACATCTGTGATAGTTGAGCATGTCATCCAAGGCCTGAGAGCTCTTCAAGATTTTGTTCATCCCTTCAACCTTTGTTCTGAGGAAGACAGTCTCTTCTTCAAATCTTTCACACTCATTATTCTTCTTAGCAAGTTGTTTCTCAGCTTCTTCCTTGATACGAGTAGCTTCATCTGCTTCTAGTTTAAGGGAGATGATATATGACTTCATTTTGAAGATTTCTTCATTCTTTTCTTGACTGATCTCCATTTTTTTTCAGCGCCTTCTGCTAGTTTCCTTGCTTCTTGTAGTTGAGACTTGAGAGAGGAGACCTCTACCTTGTACTGACCAATCTCTTCTTCAAGTTTGTCCAATCTCTTGTGCCTTTTTTCAAGTTGACTTGACAAGGTATCTTCCTACTTCTTTGCTTTATTCAATTGATTTTTCATGGATATGAATTCTTCATGATGCTTTCTTTTGCTTTGATGAAATTCCTTCTTAAGCTTGGCAAGCTCTTAATCCCTTTCTTGTACTTGAGGCTTGATGAGGTCAACTTTCTTCCTTGTTTGAGTTTGGTTACCAACTAGTGTTGTCTTCTTAAGTTCCTCATTTTCCTTTTACAAATTGTTTATCTCTTCCATGGCAGTCATAAGTTGAGCGAGGAGTTATTCTACAAAATCTTTTTCATTCTCTTCATCTTCGAGGTCTGTTTTGGCCTTGACATCATCATTCTCATGTTCAGCTTCTATGATGGGTTCTAGATTTATTTCTAGATTTACATCATCTTCTTGACTGATGGTCATGGTCAATTCTCCTTTTGAGTGAAGGTCGTGAATTTTGTCCCATATACCCTTTGCTAATGAACATTTTCCTAGATTGTTATTTACAAAATCGGGAAGCCCATTCAAGATTTCCTTTATTGCTTTTGCATTGTACTCTTCATCCAACTCGCCATCAACAATCACTAATTTCCAGATTTCAATGCCTTAAGTCTGTAAGAAATTCCTCATTCTTGATTCCCATATATTAAAGTTCCCATTGAGCCTTGGAGCCCCCTCAAATTGATTGTCTTCTATTTTCTTATTAGAGGGAGACACACCCTTAGGAGGTTTGGAGACTTTCTTTCTTGACTTCGCCATTTGTGTTCTAAAGGTCAACCTTCAAGTTGCTAAGCTTTGAATGAAGGAACCTGCTCTAATACCAATTGTTGGAAATACTGAGGGGGGAGTGAATCAGTATTTCTTTTCCCGACTATTGTTTTCCAAGTTAAACAATTTATATTCAGAACACAAGATGAACAACAATAATACATGCTTTTATTGATATAATCTTTGCAGTAAAATAGATACAATATGTAAGTGGTTTCAATTAGTTTCCAACCAACTCATACTTTGATGAGGCTCCAACCTCCAGAGCACCAACTCTATTTCACCAAGAGACCAATCTTGGACTTAGGAGCACCAACTCCCAAGGATTTTAATCCTTCCATTTCCTGAGACACCAGTCCCAAGGACACTTATCCTTCCTACTTCTGAAGCATCAAACCCAAGGACTCCAATCCTTCTTGCTTCTAAGGCGCCAGCCCCAAGGACTCCAATCCTATTTACTATCGTGGCACCAGCCTCAAGTGTTCTAACCCAATCTTGTCAAGGTTCATTTGATAGTGATGTTCTGCTCTCGGAACTCTTCTCTACTGAGTTCTGTCTGATTATTGCTTCACTACAGTCTCCAAGCTACAACATCAATGAAAATCAGTCTTTTTATGAAGTAGTCTTCCAAATTATTCATATTGCCCACACAGAGTGTCCAGTACCCTTCATGACTTCTGATAATGTCTTCACACAGCTTTAGTCAATCTACTATTAGCTGCACTAAGCTCTGCATAAAGAACAACTTTTTGTTCAAACTTATGTTCTCTACTAGCTACCTCTCCCCTTCGATTGTCTGTTGTCCTGTTGGCCCTTCGGCCCTCTTTCTATTCTTCTAGATCCTCTTGCTCCCTCTGTCTCCTCCAACTTATTTTCCATAACGTTCAACAGCCTTCAACTCCCAAGCAACCCCTTCAAACAATTCTTTATTTTCTTATATCTGACACCCCTTGGCCTTTGGCTTCCTTTCTCCGTAGGCTCTTCGACTTCCTCAGTGCTCGCTTATCTTGTTAATTTCCTCCTTGGTCACTGTCATTTCCTCTGTGCTTGATTTCTTCTTCATCTTCCCAGATTTCAGTTTCCTTTGTCTATCCGAGCATTCCAATATTCACAGGACACATTTGGGAGGAAGAGAGGCCATATACACATAGAATACGTATTACAAGTTAAAACCTGTAACATCACTCCTTTTATCCATAATTATTTGACATACATAGGGCTTTACAGTGTAATGGACATGCCACATCCTATCACAATCGCAATCGGCTTGATTCTTAGTCTTCTAAGCTATCGAGAGCATTCCTTAACGTATCTCTGTCTCCAAAACCCCGCGCAAGCAATATCTAAACTATATCGGATCCACTCCTCCACAGTTTTATCGCAATCGAGGCTCAAGACTTCTGAGGGTCTTTAATAATTCATGCCATATTGCATAGCCAATGGCCGATTCCCCTGCTCCAATGGACCAGATGTGATATGGTATTAAACCATAGTTAATATGCCCATCAGGTCTGCAGCCTTATCGCAATCGGCGCTTTCATGTGGCAAGGCTTTACGGCTTGTGATATAGCGACGGACGTGATATTACAATAGGCACAATATAATAGGACCATCAGGTCCGCAATTTTATATTGCAATTAGCGGTTTTAATGTGGCAAAGCCTTAACCACTTGCGATACATGACAGATGCGATGACAAATTAAGTCATATTGTAATGTGTGGCGGGTCCATGTGGTTATGCATCGCAGTTGGGAGTTGCCCCTTGTGGAGGTCGGATGCGATATCGCTATCAGCAATCGCAATGGAACACTTAACATATTGTAGTACCTGCTTCTGAAGTGCCAATGCGATTATCCCTATCGGCAATTGCAAGTTGGATAGGATCAAGGCTCGACGTTAACGTAGACCCCTCATAGCAATGTGATGTGCTAGACCCGATACAACTCAACACTCCCATGTATATAGTTTCAAGTATGCAATCTGCCTCCGATAGTGTATTTTCCCTAGAGCCAAGTCTTCTGCCTCCGATACTGTTAAAGCATGCATACATGAGTTTTACGAGCCCGGTAGCATAAATGTATATATATAAGGTTCTGCACCTCTGATAGTGTGAAAACATATATGTGTGATATATTCTCCTCCACCTGTATCTGCATGCATATAGTTCTTTTGTGCATGATAGCTCTCGATAATATACATGCACCCATTTCTCCTCTCATGGCTCTATCCGCTTCCTTATAGCTCTACTTGTTCCTCTATTGCTTTGATGGTTGTCTGCGTCCTTTGTTGGCTCTGTTTTCTCTTGTACTTTGGCATATATGTATGGTATGTATATGGCTCCTCTGTAGCTCTGATAGCTCTATTTTGGCATATATGGTCCCCGAATGTTGTTTAAATGCATGCATAAATATATATATATCTGAGTTCTGCTCCTCTTGGCTCATTATATCTGAGTTCTACTCCTCTTGGTCCAATGTGGCTCCTTTGGCTTGGCAGTGTCTTTCAAAGGCCTCCTTTCATCTATGAATGCCTCTCTTTCTCTAATATCCTGTAATATGCTTTAATATGCCTCCTTTGGTAACTCCTCTTGCTTATGGCTTGGCTATCCATATGGCCTTGCTCCTATCTCTTCATGGATCGCTTGGCTTCTCCTTGGCTTCATGTCATCCTCTAGTACCTAGAATATTTCCATAGTGACATTAATGACAACCTAGGTTAACGGAAACGCTCAAGGGAAGCTGACAGATTGATGATGGATGTGAGAGAGAATGTGGGACAACCATCTTCTCAACACAAATAGAGGAAGTCACCTGAGCGGTACACTGGTTACATGGCCCTGGTTGGGGAACGTATAGAGACCGAACCATCTTCCTTCGAAGAAGCAGTGCAGCAACCAATTTGGGTTGATGCTATGGTGGAGGAGTGTGACTCCATAGTTCAGAACAGTGTTTGGGATGTTGTTCCAAGACCGGAGGACAAGTCAGTAGTGAGTTCCCGATGGCTTTACAAGGTAAAGCAAGCAGCTGATGGGAGTGTGGAGAAACATAAGGCAAGGTTCATTGCCCGTGGTTTCTCACAGGTCCAAGGGATCAACTATGATAAGATTTTTTCTCTTGTAGCAAGGTACTCATCTATCAGATCGATGTTGGCACTATTAGCATAGACGGGTTTGAAGATCCATCAGATGGATGTGAAGATTGCATTCCTCAATGGAAAGATTGAGGAGGAGGTGTACATAGAGAAGCCGGAAGGTTTTGAGACCTCCGATCGTGATTCGCATGTGTGTTGACTCAAGAGAGCTTTGTACAGATTGAAGAAAGCACCTCGTGCTTGGTACACTAGGATTGACAACTATTTCACCAGGTTGGGCCTCACAAAGAGTGAAGCGGATGCGAATCTTTACCACATCATGGTAGAAGGTAAGCCATTGGTCATTGTTCTTTATGTTGATGATCTGATATTGATAGGTGATGATCAGTTGATCAAGTCTTACAAGGAGAACCTTGCAAGAGAGCTCAAGATGAAATACATGGGTCTCATAGACTACTTTCTAGGAATGGAAGTGTGGAAAAAGGATGGGGAAGTGTTTGTGTCTCAAGGCAAGTATGCCAATGAGGTACTCAAGCGATTCCACATGGATAAGTGCACGCCCATGTAAACTCCCCTAGCAGGTAACTGGAGGAAGGAGGATTCTACTTCAGGTGAGGTAGTAGCTGTTATTGTTTATCGACAGCTTGTGGGTTCATTGATGTATTTAGTGAACACATGACCATATTTGTGCTTTGCGGTGAACCAACTGAGTCAAGCTATGGTTCAGCCTACCAAGCTGTTTTGGAAGGCAGCGAAGCATGTGCTGAGATACCTTAAAGGCACATCTCAGTATGGATTATGGTATAGACAGATAGAGGGAGTGAATCTTCAGGGCTTCACAGATGCAAATTGGGCAGGGAGTCCATCAAATCGGAAGAACACTTCAGGAGGAATTTTCAACCTTGGTTTAGCTGCAATTTCTTGGTACAGTAGGAAACAGAGGTCAGTTTTACTTAGGTCAACAAAGGCTGAATACATGGCTGCCAGTCAGGCAGCATGTGAGGCCATTTGGATGCGGAAAATTCTAGTTGGACTGTTGGATCAAAGGATGGATCCAACTATGATTTATTGCGATAATCAAAGTTGTATCAAACTCTCTGAGAATCCAGTATTTCATGGCAAGTCCAAGCACATTGATATCTGGTATCATCATCTTCGAGACTGTGTGGTGAAGAGGATCATGTTGTTGCAGTATGTTTCAACCAAGGAGCAAGATGAAAATATTTTGACTAAGGTATTTTCAAAATGCAAATTCGAGTTCCACAGAGACAGGATCGTGGTGAAAAATAACCCCTTGCTTGTTGAGAGGGAATGTTGAAAATAGCAACAAGAAATGCTAAAAATAGAAGTGATAAAAATATCATTTCGGGATATGTATCCAATTTTAGTTAGTCCTTGAACTAAAATTGAGAATTAAAATTCGAATTTGATCTTAGCAGCTATTTGAAAAATAATTAATTAATTCATCTTGAGTTAATTAGTTGGAGAAAATCAAAC
>APFE030549896.1:2221-20815 GCA_000404065.3 Pinus taeda | reverse complement strand
AAGTTAAGTCTAGTTAGATTAGTTCCAACAGTTTATGGAACTGATTGTGAGTTCAGTTAGTTAATGCATGCATGCAACTAGTGTACTTCAGATAACTGAATATTCTCTCATAAATAACTCATGCATGTCAGTTCAGTCAGAGACCCAGTTGAGATCATAGGATGGGACAGTGTACTATCAATTGCAGGAATATTCCCTTAAGGATATCTCTTGCATGCAGAAGGAATTCATTCCTTGAGGATTGCGCAGTTATTTTTGAGTTTGGTGAGTTGTGCGAGAGGTGAATTCACACAGGTGGTAGCTAGAGGACCCAGGAGAAACTATGCAAGGGAATAGGAGGCTTGGAGGACTGAAGGAAGGTATATGTTGTGTGTATTCAGTCTATGAGCAGCATTGAGGGATTGTACTTAGAGCTGGATAGCTAGTGAGCTAAAGCTTTATGTAATCCAGAGATATTTCCACTTGGATGATAATAAAGATAGTAGGGTTTTTAGTTGAGGCTTTCCCCATATTATTCTTCTGTGTTCATGTGTGATTTATTTCTCATTCTATGTTATATGTGTTCTAATTGATCTTGCTCAAAATCGATTAAGCTTCTGCAAGTTTGTTTGTAGAAGTAGATCAAGTATTTTGCTTTAGTATATTGCATTATCAGGTGATCTACAGTGAGAAATTCTACATGGTATTAGATCAAAGGTGATCAAAGCAGAGAACAATATACAAAGAAGAGAGAAGTTCGAATTTTGAAGTTCCTGATTATAGAAATCGAATTCCTATCACATCTCAAATTTCACCACTGGCATTCAACGGTTTGAGACTCGAGTATGCCCTGGATGGCAGCTCAAATTATCTAGCCTAGAAGGATCAAAAGGAAGTGGTATTAGAGGAAAACGGTTTGAAGAACTTCATTGATCAAGAATTCCCTAAGCCAGTAGTAGCTAATGCCCAAGAATTGGTGGAATGGAAGAAATGTGTGGCTAAAGCGAGGAGAATTCCTCTGGAGGCAATTCGAGACCACATTGTCTCGAGTCTCCATGGGAAGGAGACACCATTTTCAATGTGGAAAACATTTAAGGATCTATATCAGAAAAACAACGATCAGAGGAAGCTGGCACTAAAAGACAATCTTCAAAAAATCAAGTGTGAAACAGGCGACACGATCTCTACATATCTGAACAAGCTCACCACCTGTAGGGATGAGCTTGGAAGTGTAGGAATCATGACAGTCGATGATGACATGGTGAGTCTTACTCTCCTCAGTCTTCCTAAGAGTTGGCATAGCTACTAAGACTCAATAAATGGAAGAGATAAATTTCTAGATTGGGAACAACTATGGTCGGATCTGATGCAGGAGGAGATCAGGAGAAGCACCAGGGATGGATCTTCATCAAAGCATGATGATGAATAAAATATAGCCTTAGTGAGTAAGGCGAGGAAACGGAAAGGGAATGCTTCCTATTCTAAATTGAGTTCTTCCCATGGTGGGAAGAAGATTGACAAATCAAAAGTTTGATGCTTTCATTGTCATGAGGTGGGCCATTATGCTACGAATTGTCCACAAAAGCAATCCTAGAATGGATCCTCGAAAGGATCAGATGGTGAGGCACTGGCCTCACAGTTCGAATTAGGTTTCACCCTCATCGCATGCATGGTTTCATTGATGGTGGGTTGTGTTTGGTAGCTAGAAAGTGGAGCCTCATTCCACATGACCGATGACAAGAGTCTATTCAGTACCTTGGAGGAGAAGGACCTCCAGACGTGCATAGAGATGGGAGATGATGAAAAGTACCATGTTTCAGGTGAAGGCACGATTGTGTTTCAAAGCGATGATGGAGCTCCTCTCACCCTGACTGATGTAAAGTATGTGCCTAGAATGAAGAAGAACCTGGTGTTTGTCTCAATGTTGGAAGACAAAGGCTATGATGTAGTCTTTAGTAAAGGAAAGGCATTCCTAAGGCACATCAGCATGGGACTGACCAAGAGGATTGGGATTCAAGTAAAGAATCTCTACAAGCTGGAGGTATATGATTGTGCTACATTGAGTTCCAAAGTAGAGTTGGTGCAAAGCCAAGATATTGGTGAGCTATGGCATAGAAGATTGGGCCACTTACACCATGGGGCCTTGAAGATCATACAACATATTTCTACCAGACTTCCCAAGGGTAAACTGCAGTAAGTGGATACATGCAAAGGTTGTACCTTGGGTAAGTATACAAAATTTTCCTTTCAGGATTGAGACAATCGAGCTAGAGAAATCCTGGAGCAAGTTCATACAGATGTGTGTGGACCATTCTCAACAGCCTCCAGTGCTAAACAAAGATACTATGTTATTTTCATTGATGATTTTTCTCATAGATGTTGGATCTACTTCATGCAGAAGAAGGATAAAATATTCTCAAGGTTTTGTGAGTTCAAAGCCTTGGTTGAGAAAGAATCAGGAAAGAAAATAGGGGTCTTGCAAAGCAACAACGTTGGAGAGTATGGCTCTCACCAGTTTAAGGACTTCTGTGCAGCAGAAGGAATTAAATGGGAGTTGACGACACCCCATAACCCACAACAGAATGGGGTGGCCGGAAGGAAGAACAGAACAATTGTGAGAGTAGCTCAGACAATGCTGCATGACCAAGGCCTGCCACTTCATTTGTGGGTTGAGGCATGCAATACAACAATATACTTGCATAATAAAAGCCCACATCATATACTGGGGATGAAGAAACGAGTGGAGGCTTTCTCCGGGAAGAGACCAAATGTGAGTCACTTCATGATCTTTGGCTCATCATTATTTTTCCATGTGACCAAAGATGCCTAAAAGAAGCTAGAGCCAACAACTAATTTGGGGATACTTGTGGGGTACACTAGTACACCCCTCAACTATCGGGTCTTTTGCCTACCAGTTATAGGACAGTGGTACACAGAGATCTGAATTTCGACGATTAGAAGGCCATGCGGGTGTCCCCTGAGAGGGAGCTCAAGTTGCATGCAGAGGAGGAACTTTTGGTTCCTAAGGAGGAGGGGCCTCAGACTGATGTGGAGCAACTTCATGCAGTGGATCTAGGAGTGCAGACATCCACTCATGTAGAGTCTTCCAGAGATGGGTAGAAACGCTCAAGGGAAGTTGATAGATTGATGATGGATGTGAGAGAGAATGTGGGACAGCCATCTTCTGAGTGCAAACAGAGGAGGTCACTTCAGCGGTACACTGGTTACATGGCCCTGGTTGGGGAATGTATAGAGACCGAACCATCTTCCTTCGAGGAAGCAGTGCAGCAGCCAGTTTGGGTTGATGCTATGGTGGAGGAGTATGACTCCATAGTTCGGAACAGTGTTTGGGATGTTGTTCCAAGACTGGAGGACAAGTCAGCGGTGAGTTCTCGATGGCTTTACAAGGTAAAGCAAGCATCTGATGGGAGTGTGGAGAAACATAAGGCAAGGTTCGTTGCTCGTGGTTTCTCACAAGTCGAGGGGATCGACTATGATAAGACTTTTTCTCCTATAGCAAGGTATTCATCTATCAGATCGATGATGGCACTATTAGCACAGATGGGTTGGAATATCCATCAGGTGGATGTGAAGACTGCATTCCTTAATGGCAAGATTGAGGAGGAGGTGTACATAGAGCATTCGAAAGGTTTTTGATACTTTCAATCGTGAGTCACATGTGTATTGACTCAAGAGAGCTTTGTACAGGCTGAAGCAAGCACCTTGTGCTTGGTACACCAAGATCGACAACTATTTCACTAGGTTGGGCCTCACAAAGAGTGAAGCAGAGGCAAACCTTACTGCATCATGGTAGAAGGTAAGCCATTGATCATTGTTCTTTATGTTGATGATCTAATATTGATAGGTGATGATCAGTTGATCAAGTCTTACAAGGAGAACCTTGCAAGAGATCTCAAGATGAAATACATGGGTCTCATAGACTACTTTCTAGGCATGGAAGTGTGGCAAAAGGAAGGGGAAGTGTTTGTGTCTCAAGGCAAGTATGCCAATGAGGTACTCAGGCAATTCCACATGGATAAGTGCACGCCCATGCAAACTCCTCTAGCAAATAACTAGAGGAAGGAGGATTCTACTTTAGGTGAGGTAGTAGTTGCTATTGTTTATCGGCAGCTTATGGGTTAATTGATGTATTTAGTGAACACATGACCATATTTGTGCTTTGCGGTGAACCAATTGAGTCAAGCTATGGTTCATCCTACCAAGCTGTTTTGGAAGGTAGTGAAGCATGTGCTGAGATACCTCAGTGGCACATCTCAGTATGGATTATGGTACAGAAAAATAGAGGGAGTGAATCTTCAGGGCTTCAGAGATGCAGATTGGGTAGGGATTCCATCAAATCATAAGAGCACTTCAGGAGGAATTTTCAACCTTGGTTCAGCTACAGTTTCTTAGTACGGCAGGAAACAGAGGTCAGTTTCACTTAGCTCAGCAAAGGCTGAATACATGGCTGCTAGTCAAGTAGCATGTGAGGCCATTTGGATGCAGAAAATTCTAGTTGGATTGTTTGATCAGAGGATGGATACAAATATGATCTATTGCGACAATCAGAGTTGTATAAAACTATCTGAGAATCCAATATTTCATGGCAGGTCCAAGCACATCAATATCTGGTATCATCATCTTCGAGACTGTGTGGTGAAGAGGATCATGTTATTGCAGTATGTTTCGACCGAGGAGCAGGATGCAAATATTTTGACTAAGGTATTGTCAAAATGCAAATTCAAGTTCCACAGAGATAGGATCGAGGTGACAAATAATCCCTTTCTTGTTGAGAGGGAGTGTTGAAAATAACAACAAGAAATGCTAAAAATAGAAGTGCTAAAAACAACATTCCTATAAATAGCATTTCGGGATACATTCCAATTTTAGTTAGTCCCTAAAATAATATTGAGAATTAAAATTCGAATTTGATCTTAGAGGCTGTTTGAAAAGTAATTAATTAATTCATCTTTAATTAATTAGTTGGAGAAAATAAAAACTGAAGTCTATGTGAAGACATGCAACAATTTTCCCTTTGATTGAGGAAGTTATCTCTTAATTAAGGAGATCAGGATGAGTTGTACTTTGAGTTGTAATTAGTTAGCTCAGTTAACTAACTTAAGCCCAGTTAGATTATTTCCAACAGTTTGTGGAACTGATTGTGAGTTTACTTAGTTAATGCATGCATGCATGTAACTAGTGTACTTCAGATAACTGAATATTCTCTCATAAATAACTCATGCATGTTAGTTTAGTCAGAGACCCAATTGAGATCAGAGGATGGAAGAGTGTACTATTAGTTGCAGGAATATTCCCTTGAGGATATCTCTTGCATGCAGAAGGAATTCATTCCTTGAGGATTACCCAGTTATTTCTGAGTTTGGTGAGTTGTGTGAGAGGTGAATTCACACTGGTGGTAGCCAGAGGACCTAGGAGAAATTGCGCAAGGGAATAGGAGGCTTGGAGGACTGAAGGAAGGCATATGTTGTGTTTATTTAGTCTATGAGCAGTGTTGAGGGATTGTACTGATAGCTGGATAGCTCGTGAGCTAAAGCTTTGTGTAATCTAGAGATATTTCCACCTGTATGATAATATAGATAGCAATGTTTTTAGTTGAGGATTTCCCTAGAGTATTCTTTTGTGTTCATGTGTGATTGATTTATCATTCTCTGTTATATGTGTTCTAATTGATCTTGCTCAAAATCGATTAAGCTTCCGCAAGTTTGTTTGTAGAAGTAGATCAAGTATTTTGCTTTAGTATATTGCATTATCAGGTGATCTACAGTGAGAAATTCTACAGAGTAACCTGTAGAATTGAGATATGTGAATTTCATGTATGTGATCTTACCTATCATAAGAATGATTCAGAAAGGACCAAAGGGACCAAAGAAAATGGCTTGAATGCTTCTTAGAAATGTGGTTTCTGGTGAAGAGTTAAGGTTAGAAAGCATGAGGGAATGAACTACTAGAGGAGTTCTAGAGTCATCCCCATCAACCAAGTCAAACATTGGGACCGGGTGGTAATAGTGGAATCACATAGAGTAGAATGTTTCAATATATGGTATCATTCGTCTACTATATGTGATGCATATATGGCTTGTCGGAGAGACTGATAGCACCAACTAGGGCCAATAAATGAGAGGATAATCAACCTTATCTAGACCTTTTGGGCCTAGGCTGAGAGTGGATAATAATCAAGTGATAAAATGGCTAGGGGGTATCATGCCACCAATCATGAGATACTACCCCTAACATATGATGACGATGGGTAACTGATCATGTATACAAAGTTGAGAATGATGGCCCCCTATTGGATGCATATGTGGCATGTTATGGACATGTCAGGTGTATTCAAAATAGAGGATTCCAAACACCTGTACATAAGATGGTTATGTATGGTATCTATGGCTGTCATTTGTTGTGGATTGTTTATATTCTTACAGGAAGAAATGAAAAATATAGTACGAGAAGGGAAATGGTGGAGTGCCAATCTCATTTGATACTGCATATATGAGTCAAAGGGACTAAATATCAAATTTCACAAATATGTGTCACCATACCAAGCAGTGGTTTGTGATGTAGTGAATTGATTCTCACCTAGATGAAATTTTGGATGAACAACAAAAATGTCAATGGGACTGGGTTGTTGATGTAAGATGTACGAATGATGAAGTGGATCATCCCTAGGGTGATCTAGAGTGATATGGGACTTTATAAAATCTTTGGAATGGAGAAGAGTAATGGTTCTACAGTTAACACTACCATATGTAATATGAGAGTTGAGGAGAATTTTTTCTTTTGGACCCTAAAAAATGGATGTAGTTCAAATTCTTGCATTTAAATCAAGGGGTTATGAAACTAATCTACATGACTATGAATGACATCTTTTTATTCCATAGGGTATTGGTCAACTGGATAGGGCTATTGCAGGAGAAAATAGGATTGATGATGCATATCATCCCATGGATAATCTGGCATGGTCAACAAATCCATAATGTATTCATTTGAGTGAAAGATTAGAATACAAGGTTGTGATTAACCACATGATATAGATGATGAAGAAGTATTTGGGGCATCACCATGGGTGACAAGTCTCACATGCACAATATATATGGAGGGATACTTGTGACTAGTGGATTGAAGTTCCACTGGTGTCGAGATCGAAGTCACTTCAGAGGCATAAGATGTTTCCATAGGTTCATAGCCAAATGCTCTTGGGGGTCTGAAGATGTAAATCACATTAATGATGACAAACAAATTATGTGTATGGTAGTCTCTACCATATCGAAATCAGGAGTACCAATCACAAAATGGGATAACTTGTCTCTTACATTGGCAAATACAAGGTCTCATAGGTCATAAGTAGAGGGGTGAAATCACCACTATGAGTGGCATCCATATCGTGAAGAACAATGACTACATCACGAAAATGGGAGAGATGAGGGCATGATGCGAATAATAACCGTATGTCCTACACTAAGTGAAAGGGTGGTTTGTGCATAAGCAGTTGTTCTTATTAGATGATTTAGGCAAAGGTATTTGCATATTAGGAACATTTGGGTCTAGTTGAAGTTCATCCAAGGAAATGAAACCCTTTAATAGAGGGAGAGTGGGATGATTATTGGTGGCGTGGACATAAATATCACACAAAGCACATGGTGGAATAGGGTTAGATGAAAAAGTTTGAGTGGTTGTTTCTTGAGTTGTCTTATCCTTGGCCCCCTTCTTCTTAGCTTTACCCCCCTCTCCAGTTTCTTTCACAACAAGAGAAACTCTTGTTGAGGTTGCAATGGAATTGAAGTAATAGAAGGGGTTGTTGGAACCAATTGAAAAGGTGTCAAAACCACATAGGTTTTAAGTTGATCAAGAGGAGTGTTGGTACAAGGATCCATGTACCAAACTAGAATTACCAATGTGAGATTTTGAAAACTCATCATATCCATCATAGGTGTGCTAACTATTCCTAGTGATGGGGATAAGAAAGGTAATTGATAAAATGGATGATGACTAGGAGGAAAACCTCCCAAGTCATTAGTTGATTTTGGAGCAACATATTGTTAATGAGCTAGATGTTGGGATGAGGGACTAGGGTGTTGAGCAACTCAAGACCTAGACAATATGCATACTTGTGAAGTGTTGGGTGTAGTTGGAATGGGTGGTGGACCATACCATGCCCCAAGCAATGAGGAATCTTTATAGACTCTAAGACTATCCTTAGTGAAGGAAGGCATTATATCATTTCCATCCATCGAGGAAATGACATCCTCAAGATGAGCTTGAAGTTGAGGATCATGGTACGTTAGTTTATTAATGGTGACTATCTTCCCATTATGGGGGAATCTCATGGTATTGTAGATATAAGAACATACTACCTTTGTGGCATACATGAAACTATGTCCTAGCAAGAGATTATAGTCTAAGGGGATGTCAATAACCTTAGCGTCTATTAAGACGTGCTTGCCATCCAATGCAATCGGGATACAAGCCTACAACTTCTGAGGGGTGACCATCATGTACACGAAGGGTGATGGTAGATGGTAAGAGATCTGGAGATCCAAGTTGTTTCCAAAGCTGCATAGACATCATGCATGTGGATGCCCCTTCAGCAATGATACATTGTTGAACAACAATGTTCTTTATGGAGATTGGGATTGGGAAAGTGAATGATGGGGGTAGAAGAGGACTATCTACCTTATTAACATCAAAGAAAATCATATGATCATCCAAAGGATCCACAACACCCAAATCAGATAATAGAGCCTTATGTTGTGAAGGACACTTTTAGAGGACTTGCAGAGATGACATAGTAGTAGAATATTGCACCAAGTCATCTACCATGCTATAGTGATCGGTGGCCTAGGAGTTGGTAGCATTTCAATGTAATGGTTCCTTGGTGATCTTAGGAGGAACCTCTACCTTTGGTAGAGGGATCTGTAGGGTACCATTTGACGATGATAAAGGCTTTATGGTCACTTTTGATTGTGTCTCAAGAGGGGGATCATATTGACATGACCGAGTGGAGTAGTTGACTTCATCAGAATTCATCATCAGGATATGATAAGTTCCATCTCCGGGTTGATGGGTTGGTGGAACTAGAGGATTTTTACCATCATGAGTGGCCATATATCTATTAGTAGGGAATGGATTCTAAAACGTTGCTAGCTCCATAGAGGGAGGAGCTTAAGTGGAAACAAGTTGCTTCCCTTTAGATGCAAATTCTTAATTTTCCCATGCATGACACATCTAAGGGAGAAAGGGACAATCATGTGTGTAATGACCATATGTACCACATCATAAACAAGGTTTATTCATATGAAGATCCTTTCTACTTGGTATGGTCACCTTGTTGTTGGGTCATGGTATTAGAGTTATTACGCTAGTTGGCATTAGGTTGTTGGCCTTAGCTGTCTAGATTACCTTGAAGTTGTTGATTAATATTTCCTTTCCCTTTGTTCCTTTCTTTTGATTAATGGGATTGATAACATTTTACTAAGCATACACCTGGCCCTACTAGGGAAGTGGTTGTTGAGGTAAAGGGGCCTGAGGCATCGAAGACTAGGGTACTAGTGCTAGAGGGGCTAGAGAACTTGGCGGTGCATAAGGATAATAATAATTCATAGTCACATTCTGATAGATGGGTTGAGTACTCGTTGTCCTAGGCACAGGCTCATGTGGATGGGTATATGCATAGGAGTTATTTGTGGCCCCTTATGAAGTAACACACAAAGGATCCAGGGGATTATAAGCGTAAGAGGTATTGGACCCGCGGGGCTGGACATGTCCCATGAGTCATTTTGGGTATGGGGAAGGATGTTGGTGGCAAATTGACCCAATCACACAGTCAGCAACATGAAATGACCTCAGTGGAGAATAATCACCAAGGTGAGGGATATTTGGCATAATTGAATGTAAAGTTAACCCAACTATGCATAGATTAGGTCATATTTCATAGCCTTCTAGATTGAATTTTCCTTAGTTCTTGGGAATTTCGATGTGACTTCCTTGGCAATGAGAGGAAGCAAGGATTTCATGAACTAGTCCAAAAAGACACAATCATCAAATTCTAGAGCTTTCCACAAGCTCTATCTTCTACAGTACTCCTAAATGTGATTAGAGATATGGGTAGAAAAGGTTTGGCGATAAGTGTTCAAGTGTTCGGTGCCACTATCATCACATACAAGTAACTAAAAATAGGATAAGAAATAATTTGCAATAGTCATGAACATTTGATGTGAGTCATGTGGCTAGTCAACATAGAATTTCGTGATAGTGTGAGTGAGGGTGTGTTGAAATAGCCAAAGAAAGATAGAGTCTTTCATAATGGAGTTTGAATAACACCACACATGGAAATAACTTATATGGTTTGATGGTCCCTCTCCAGGATTCCCCTCAAGCTTTGGGATGTCTTAGGGAAGTTTAGTCAGCATAGGTGGCCAATTGGCATCATGGTGAAGAAGATGCATGTTTTCCATAATATATAATATGATCATTAGAACACACATCTATAGCTTGATACTCCATTCCAATTTTTTTCATAATGGCATATAAATCTTGGCATGTGTGAGGTCAATTATTTGACAATGATAACAAAAATTAACTTAACAATCTACAACATAAAAAATCACTAGTAAGTGTAAAGAATATTAATCGTGAATATTGCATTATTATTTTACACATTAATTAACACTAAGAAAAAGTTTAAAAAATCAATATTTATGCATAATATGTGATGAAACATATTACATACCTTAGGATCTATGTCATAAAAGTGTTTTACAAACCATTCAAAACCTTTAAGTTCACCAACAATAATGTAGTGGAGAGAAGATTTTCTCTTGATCCTTCATAATGTGGTGTTGTAATCTAGGGAAAAGTATGCTTCGTTACTAGTAGTAAGGAAATCAAGAATTCACGTAGCAAAGCACACAAGTAAAGACAAGGAGGAGCGACACAAGTAGTGGAGAACCAACGAAAGCACACTTTATATTATATCTCTTAAATTCCAATCAGAATCGATAAATTAATTCATAGACAAATATTTATATCACATCGGGGACAGTTGCAACAATCTAACTATCCGACCAAACTCTAACTTAATTTGACTGTAGTTATCATCTTAACAAGCTTAACAGTCATCTTTACAATGTGTTCTTTTTTACTCAACTAGGCTAGTCGACTAAGTCAACTAGCCCCTCCAACATCCCCCCACCCTCAAAGCCTTCTTCGTCTCAAAGAAGGGGAGATTTTGAGTGGTACAAAAAATTACGAAGTTTGGCATAGAAAAATCATTATAACTTATACAATTCATTTTGCTAGTTTTTTTAGAGTTGAAAATTTTACAAAGTTTTAATACAAAATAGATTACAATTTAAAATAAAATATGAATTAAGGTAGAACTTTTGGTGCTTCTTTGACATGTGCTTCTAAAGGCTCGCTCAGAGGTTCATGAACTAGTTTTGTCAATTGATGTATTTCTTGGTCGACTTAGACTTCATGTGATTGTTGTTATGATGTTGTAGCACATGTTGAAACATTGTGTGCATAAATCTGATGTATGGGTTGTGGTAGTTGTGGCGATGAAGAATGAACTGGTAGTGGTGGTGGCATGTTCAAGAAAGTAGTTTGTTAAATAACTGGTGTGATAATTTGAAGGTGCTCATCAAAGATCGACCACTCACAAATTGTTACCCTTACCTGAGCACTTGGTTCCTTAAGATTTTCCAGAAATTGAACTCTTTCTTCCAACAGGGTTTCTTCTGATACCCTTTAGTTGAAAGGCTTGACCTATTTGAGCTATTGGAGATGATTAAGTATTCCATGTAAAAATTCTAAATCATTATTTGCTTCCATTTGTGCTTTGTTTCCTTCTTTGAGCCACGGGTGCTCATTTTTCATTAATTGTGCATAGATTTCCCATTTTTGTTCTAGCTTATTGTCTAGTTCCTGTTTAGCTCTTGGATCTTCAACTTCCCTCAAGGCCAGGTCACAAATAACCATGTCCCATTCTCTGACGTGAATATGGGTTGATGCCAAATAGGCGGGCTAGTTATTCAGTGTGGTCATTAAGGCAACTCCTTTGTTGAGTGTGTGCTCCAATGTTTGTTTGGATGTCAGGAATTCATGATGATCCTTTTGGAGTATCAATGTCAATTGTTCACTTCTTTCCACTACTGTCTTGGAATATAAATTTCTTGTCTATGCACTAAGATGCCCATTCATGTTAATCAACTATTGCACCAACTATTGGAAGTCGATGAGATCATCATCAACTTTAGTTGGATTGTTGACGTTAGCTTTTCTTGTTGCCCAAAGTTGACAATCTAGAAAAATATCCCTTTCTCGTTCTTGTCTTTGTTGAAGCTTATTGGTGTCTTTTTTCCTCTTTTTCATCCACAATTTGGCTACTTTTACAAAATTCTCTAAAAATTTAAATATCTACTTATCACTAGCAAGATTTAAGTCGACATACTTACTACAAATATCAATAAGTTTTTTTTTAGCTTGATTTCATGGCGTACATGTCAAAGTAATCTCAAATGACATTTTTCTGGTCAAAGTATATTAAGTAATTGATGTATTAATTAATGGCATATCAATCATTATTGTTTTTTGTTGATTTATTAGCACAATCACCGTATGTTGAGTCTACTCATTGTCAATTCTAACTGTGTAGTCTAATAGAATACATTCTGATGAATTACCTTGTGAATTATGTTGATCCGATTAATTTGTCTCCTCTTCAAAATTTGTTAGAGAGTTAGTTAGTGTATCCTTGGTTAGATTAATTTTAGTAACTTGAGTCTTGGACTATGTTCCTGCATCTTGCTCCATCTAGTTTTGTTCTTGGCCAGAAGTGTCATTTGGTTTCTGAGTAAAACTTCCATTTTGATCATTATTAGAGGTGCCATTCTGCACATGATTATGTTCTAATGAAGGTTGATAGATTTCTTCCATATTTTTTCAAATATTCTCCATAAAAATGTCCTTATCATTTCCTACTAATTGTTGTATATCGACTTCAACATATGAAACTGTGATTTTTGTCTTTTGAGGCCTTTTAACTGCTTTACCTTTCGCCTTAGTAGATTCAAGCACTTTTCGAACCATTTCATCAAGCTGTCGATTTTGTTGAGGGATTTGTAGATGAATTTCTGATAGTGCCTCTTCCCACCAAACTCCTTCAAAGGAATTCAGAGTGGCCTTGGGACTCTGTGACTCTTTCTAACTGGACTTTTGCGATGGTTCTACTAGAGGAACTAACAAGTTAACATTGAAAGGTTGTAAATACAATGCAACTTCTTTCTCCCCTTCCAACTCCACATCAAAAAGCACAGTAATATGTCTTTATATGAATCTAAGACTCCAAGAGGAATAAAAACCATTATGTTATATTGTTGACACAATTCATCAAAGACTTGGTTAACAGTGCACTAATAAGGCAGTTCCCAAGGATCCACCTCAACAAAATTATTATACCAAACTTTGGTAACATCCATACATAAATATATGTGGGAAGTATATGGAAATACCCAAAAGACATGTTGCATTACTCTCCATTTGTTGGAGGACAACTTAATATTCAACAAACAATTTCTGAATAACTCATGGGGGCCCAGAGACTTGGGTTTCCCCAACCAACCATGTGAGAAAATATTAAAATTATTCATTAGCAACATATCCTTCCTAGTGAAGTTGGTCTCTCCAACCGGTGGACTAGACTTCATGGCTAACTAAATAAGAAAATAAGGGGAGTGAATATGTTTACCCAAATTCTAACACTCTTGACAGTTGGTTTTTCTCAGGTCCACAACATATTCTTCCCAATTGTACATCTTTCCAAAGCTCGCTATCTAGCCAATTGCTTCCAACATATTTAATTGGACATCTGAGGCCTAACCAGTAGGTTTAAAGTAAAGGGCCACAATCATACAAGTCCATCTTACTAGAGGGTCTTTTACTTGACTAATCACTAAACCTCTTGAATTCTTACCAGACCACCCGCTAGTGGATTTTGTATGCCACTTGTTGCAGTCGACCATATTATGCACCTTTTCTCCTTTATATGGAAATCCTATAATCAAGTGGATGGCGGTCCCAAAAATTGGGAAAACAAGAGCTTCCCATTGTGTTATCTACTTATAAGTTTTTTTGCAACTTCTTCCTTCATGACCTACATATTTGCCACCAGCATGGCACTGATAATGTCAAAAATTCTTGCATTCTCCAACCACTCAGACTTGAATTCCATTAACTATTCAACTTCTCCCATCGAAGAAATGATTCATAGTGCTTCTCCAAATATGGCTCATCTACCTTCGCCTATTTGATATGATGCATGTGAACTTCAAGCTCTATTTTTCCTACAATATCAAATATTTCCTTCGTTCTTGGCTCGACTATAACATCATCATCCTCAAAGCGAACTTTCCTCTTCGCCACTGCAAAATTACTCTAAAATTTTGCAGTTCTCAAACAATCTAATAATTTGGAATTGGATATCATAGGGCTCAGGATGTCTAAAATATCATCAAGGTCACAATTGACACTTAACGATATTTCTGACAAGATGTTAGTCACACCCAAGGCTTCATCATTTTTTATGGAATTGGAATTAAATGTGCCATCATTCCCACTTTCTTCCTCTTTCGTGAATTGTCTCGTCGAATTTTGATTCGATCTTCCAACATCGCGTAGCACGTGCATGCTACCTAATCACCACCTTCTTTGCAGAGTGCTAAATGATTTTCTGATGATTTGAGTTGATGGTTGATGTACCTCTAACGATGATGGGACTTGTGGAGTATGTAGCTTGTTATGAATGGATTGATGCATTCGAGTATTTTGATTTTTAAATTTTAATTTTTGTGTCTTGTGAGTTGTGCTATCAGACTCACGTGCTTGGAATTTATTTGCAACTACTTTTATGATACTCCCTTCCGACATGTCATCAAATCCTCTATCCTAATAATTTTTCTTGTCAAGATTTTGTTTATGGCCATGTTCTGTCGAATGGTTTTTTTTCTTCGGGTATGCTTCAAGCTTGCTCTCTCGGTTTTTATACTAAGTCGAATCCTTTATTATAATAATATTTGAATCTTTCTCTGCATTCTTTTTGTCTTTCATTCTTAGAATGATGTTAATCCATATTTATTTTAGCTTTGCTATTTAAGATATTACACAGATCTAGTTCTTGTTCCATATTTCTATCATATTTGTCTACTTGTTTTGTGTCTTCTCTCTCTTTATTGGATCCCCAACTGTTGTGTTAGTTACTTTATTTCTAATGTATAACTTATTTTTGTAATGAACTTGCTAAATTATACTTAAGAAATAAAACTACTAATTTTAGAAATTGTTTGGTCTGTTAGCCTACCACAAAGTGGGTTTTAAGCTAACCCATGTCGTTGGTGCCTCAGAAAGGTTTCCACTAGGAACACATCATTACCATTAAGAGACATACTTCTTGAGTCGGACACCATTGACAAGTGAATTGAACAGGTTCCCTTGCAATGTCTTCAACTGTATAACTCTTGAAGGATGTATGTCTTCAATAACAAAGGGTCCCAACCATGCAATCTCTAGTTTTCTAGGTTTACCCCTCACTCGGTCACCGTATAAAAAGACTAAATTATCGACTTTGAAATTATTCATTTGCAAATTTCTATCGTGCCATGCCTTTTGTTTGTCTTCACTAACTTGCTAGTGATAGAGTGCATGGAATCAGTCTTCCTCTAAGTGTTGTAATTGTCAGATTTGTTCCTTCTGCAGGTTTGCATTATACTTCAATATCGTTGATACACTTACTACATTCATTGAACATTGGAGCGGGACAACTGCTTCTTGTCCATAAACAAGTTTAAAAGGTGTCAATCTTGTTGACTGCTTGTAGGTTGTGTGGTATGCCTAGAGGATGGTTGGTACCTTATCATCCCAATCATCTTTGTTTAAATTACAAACCTTTATTAGTCCCTTGTGTAATGTTTTATTAAATGACTCGACGATGCCATTTGCTTGCGGGTGGTATGAAATAATCTTCCTATGTTTGATCACAAAGTTATTCATTAATGTTTGATTTGTATAATTCATGAAATGAGTCCTTCTATTACAAACGATTACCATAGGATAGCCAAATAGAGTTACTATATTTTCATATATGAATTTTTTTACTAATTCTTTAGTACATGATTCGACTAGTTCTGCTTTTGTCCACATTATTAGATATTGTCGTTATGATGTATTTTACTCTCATACATTTATCTATTTTGGTAAATGCTCTGAAAAATTCGATTGTTGAGATCTCAAAGGGTAGCGACAAAATAATTAAGTGTAAAGACATATGGTGTTTAGGTAGTAGTCGCCTAGATATTTGGCATATATCGCATTTTTGTACATGTAGTCAACAGTCTTGAAATATTGTTGGTCACTACAACCTTTCTCATAGTATTTTCCTTGCAGTTGTGTCACCATGATAATGGCCTCCAACTCCCCCTTTATGTGCCTCATCGATAATATCCTTCCTTTCATGTTCCAAAACACATCTTCACAGTACCTCATCAATACCAAGTTTATATAATTGTCCATTTATTGTAAATGGCATTGCTTTGATCGTGGGAAACATTTTTCTTATTTTTAGATAATCCCTCAAGTTCCTTTCTCATGTGTAAAAATTTTCTATTTCAGCTAGATTTGCAATGATCACTTTAATTCTAAACATGTGCACATCTAGGAGGTCATCTTCAATATCGGTCGACTCTTCTCCATATTCTAATCGAGATAAATGATTAGGATCGACATTCTTCTTGCTTGTTCGAACAATAACTTCAAATTTAAATTATTGAAATAATAATAACCATCAAAAAATGTGCCCTTAATTAATCAGTTTATTAAATAGGTATTTTAGTGCTTGATGGTCAGTATATAATATAAATGGGTTCATGAGGAGGTAGTGTCAAAATCTGTCCAAAGAAAAAATCATGGGTAGAGCTTCTCTTTTAGTCGTTGAATAATTCCTCTTGGCTTTATTGAGCTTCTGACTAGCATAGGCATTCGGGTGATCTATCAATTCATCATCGAGTTGCGCCAAACTACTCTTATTGCCACATTCAACGCTTCAACATGCACATGAAACTGCTTTGACCAGTTGGGAAACTTAAGAATAGGTGCTTCGACTAATTTCTTTTTCAAGAACTGGAATGATTCATCACTCCTTTGACTAGATAGATGGAACATCTGTCTTTAAAATTTCATCCATGGGAAATGTAATATCAAAGTAGTGCCTAATGAATCGTTTGTAGTAACCAGTGTAGCCCAAAAATATATTAATTTTCTTTTGATTCACGGGAGGTTTCAAGTATAAAATCACTTTAATCTCCTCCATATCAACTTTTATTCCATCCTTTGAAACCACATGGCCTATGTAGGTTTTAACCCCGTATAGAAATTACTTGCATACGAATTCTAAATCACAGGAAAAATAAAAATGCGAGAGCATAACACATAAAACACGTATACACAGATATTTCCCACTGGATCCCAAAACCGGGACTACCAGCTTGATTTTTCATTATGTTTCTTTCAATGTTACAATACATATTTATACATGTCCAAGCATCCAATACCATGGACCGAAAACCATCGCGTCCAAAACCATGGACCGAAAACCATCGCGCCAAAAAAACATGTGCAAAAATCATGCACAAAACCATAGGTGGGTTTGCCCAAACTAACATAGGGTCCAAAACCAAAATTTTCCGAGGCGCTGCCCCGGACCCCATAAAGTGGGGTTACGGGTACCCCTCAAACCCCCTGTTAACTATTTGGAAAGAATATAACACAACCCAACAATCTCCCACTTGTTGTTTTCTTTCCACAGGGGGCCACAGGAGAGCTTAGTCATTTTTCCAGCCCTGACACACCCATTGTTTCTCTGCACCAAGAGAACTTCTCAGAGCTAACAGATTTTGTCAATGCATCTGCAGTATTCTTCAAAGTGTCCACCTTTACCAGCAACACCTTTTGGTCTTCTATCATATCCCTCACAAAGTGATACTTAACATCAATGTGCTTTGTCTTTGAATGATAAACAGGGTTCTTTTCCAAGAAAATTGCACTTTGGTTGTCACAGTCTATCCTTATAGCTCCCTGTACTAACCTGATACATGAACACAATATCTACAACCAAACTGCTTCCTTGCTTGCATGAGTGGCTGCCATGTATTCTGCCTCTGTAGTTGATAGTGCCACTACAGATTGTTTCTTACTCATCCAACTGACTGCACCTCCAAATAGGTTAAACACATACCCACTTGTAGATCTTCTCTGATCCAGATCTCCAGCCCGGTCTACATCAACAAAGCCATAGATATCCAACACTCTGTCCAATCCTGGTCTTCCTTGGTAGCACAAACCATAATCACTAGTGCCACGCAAATACCTGAAAACCCGCTTCACTGTTGTCCAGTGCTCCTTCCCTGGTTTTGACATAAACCTGCTCAATACTCCCACTGCCTGTGCAATGTCTGGTCTAGTACAGACCATGGCGTACATCAAGCTACCGACTACACTTGCATATGGAACACGGGACATGTCCTCTTCCTCTTCTTGTGTCTTGGGACA
>APFE030549892.1:9792-32657 GCA_000404065.3 Pinus taeda | reverse complement strand
CAAACTACGTCATGTCATATTCAATCCCTCACGCATTCGACTTCGCTCTGGTATAGGAGGTAACCGAAAATGACATGAGTACATCTAATACTAACTTGCAGAAAAATAAACTAATTCAAACTACGCATTCATACTTCAATCCCTCACCATTCGACTCGCTCTGGCTATAGGAGGTAACCGAAAATGACATGAGTAGTCTAATATCTATCTTGCAGAAAAGTAAATGAACAAAACAAAACTGAAAAAAATAAACAGTGCTGGAATTAGAACTAAGAAAATAAATCAGCAGAAGGATAAGATAATTCCATCATGTCATTAGTCATTAAAAAGCTATGTGCATTACTAATCTTCAATCAACCAGTTGAACACACTTGCATGAATTAAAATTGCATGAATGAAAAATCTAATCTATCAAACTTGAAAGCTATCAAATGACATAATGAAATCAAAGCAAAATTTACAAAATGAAATCTACTCTACCTTACATTCTAATATGCTCCATGACATCTACTTCACATCTCCTTTCATGTTGAGAACATCAAAGCTTTATTCAAATTCTTCAAAATTACAAAGTACAACAAAGCTCTCCAAAGCTTTCAAAATCCATCAAGGAAGAACTACAAACTCCAAGCTAAAGAACTCCAAACTCTAAGCTTACAAGCTGAGACTAATAGGCTAACAAATGAAGGAGAGAGATCTCCTAATTATACAAAAAGATGAGAAGCCATCTCATTAATGAGAGTCCATAAATCTCTCCCTCTACCTCTAGAGTCCTAATCAAAATAGGAACTGATAAGACACATGTCTTTTTAGAGTTACAATACAATTAGGAGATGTGACACATATCCTCATGATCCCATGATTCTTTCCACTCAAATTCGAATTTGGCCTTAGAGTGCCACATAAGGGTCTTCTAGAAGCCTCCTTTCAACCTACACATGTCAACAATCTCAACCCATTGGTTAGGTATAAGCTTATGCACATTATTTCCTAATTTTTAACCACAAATTCACTTAAAAGGCTTAGAATTAATAAAGATTGGAAAAACATAAATGTGGCCCAATGATAATGAAAGTGGGATGAATGTGGTGACATAGTAGTGAAATGGAGGTGATATAATGGACATAATAGTGAAAGTGTAATGGAAATGAATGACATTTTCAAGACTCAACATGTGATCTTTTTGGATTTAATGATCATGACTTTAGTCTTGTCAGTATTAACTTTCATACCCATCTTGGAGCAGTAGACATGAAGAGTCTTAAGTTGTTTGTCTAGGTCATCATGGTTCCTTGCAAGAAGAACAATATCATGAGCATAAATGAGAAGAGAAATGATAATATCAGTGATCTATTAGTTTTTTGTAGCATCGGATGTGCTCTAGCCATGAAAAGTGGTGGAGAGTCTAAGGCACATGAGTTCTAAAGAACCCAGAAAATCGTTTGGTGAAATTCCACCCGGATTGTAATATTTTTAATGGGGTTCCTAAGTCTAAACTTAGGAAAATTAAAATATTAATGGGTATTAATCAAAATAGGGGTGAGAATGTTCTAGAAAGCGGATCAATTTTTAATCTTAGTTATTGATTAGATACTTAATCTCAGTCATTGAAGCCTCAACAAACAAAGTAAAAGAAGGAGGCTTGGGGTTCATTTATAAAGACAGACAGAGAGAACGAATTGATTTGCAGTTCGATTTTTGGGGCTAGGAAGATGAGAATTTGAACTGAGCGATCATTCTACAGCAGAGGGGCAAGAATAGTTCAGGAATATTGGGCATAGAGGCGGAAGACATTAGTGGAGGCAACAAAACATATAGAGGGACTGAAATTGGTCCAGTCTAGGCCCAGGCAAGCCTGACGTAGAGCCAGAAGGGTCAGCACAGAGCAAAAGTTTCCCTCATGTAGAAATCTAAAAATGTCGGGGAGCTACCAAAACAACTAGGAGAGGTTGACGTAAAAGTTCCAGAGGTAGAAGAGACAGTGCAAAAGCAGATGTAGAGCCTATAAGGTTGATATAGGGCCTAAGTAGGGCCAATACATAGATATCTCGGTTAGCTAGTTTTGCTGCGAGATCAGTGAGAATCTGTCGGGTGGAGGTAAACTCACTCAGTTTTCCACCATTATATTTTCTCTATCATTGGATTGTCAGGAGAGCATCTAGCATTGTATTCATAATTACTACTTAATAATAGAAAACCTTCAGAGTTGTTTCACGAGTTTTCCCGCATTGGGTTTTTCTGAGGACTATTTTGTGCAAAAAATAATTGTGTCCTATGTATCTTGTTCTTTGCTCAGTTTATTGTTTCATGTAATCAAATTAATTTGGTGTAGGCTGCAGAAGTAATTTACTTCAGTATTATCTAGAAAATAACTTGATAATGTATATTAAAAACAAGTAGGTGAAGTAAATTCAGTTTTACTGCAGTAGGGGTTCCTTGAGTATGTAATTTTCACATGAGCTTAGTTCCTTTGTAGCGCATAGTTTCCAAACACTCCTCTAGTTTATCTATGTAAATACGAAAAAGGGTAGGGGAAAGGGGACAACCTTGCTTAACCCTGATATTGCATTTAATATCTTTAGACCACCCTTCGTTGGTCTTAAGCTTGGCAATGGCAATCTTGTAGAGGCAGATCACAACAATCCTCAGTTTAGTAGGAACCATGGTCCCTTCAAGCCTCTCCTAGAGCTTATCTTGAGGGATAGTGTCGAAATATTTTCTAAAGTCCATAAAACAACAGAAGAGATCGATTTTACTATTGCGACATTCCTATGCAATGATCCTAAGAGTTACAAGGTGGTCAATAGTCGTGTGATGTCTTCTAAAACTAGCTTTCCCTTTAGCTCTTTTACCCTAGTTCTCAAGCCAAAGGCTAAGTTTTTTTTTCTAGAATGAGCCCATAAAGGTTGGCTAGGATGTGGCTAATCATAATGGTCATGTAGTTAAAGGGAATGATTTTGTCCCCAGTTTTGAAGATAAAAACAATAAGGCTTTGTGTCCAAAGCTTAGAAAAGCCATGCTTTACAACCAAGTTGAGAAGCTTTTGAAGATGAGGAATGAGGATAGATCTTCCCATTTTAAAGATCTCAGCTTGGTAACCTTTAATATCTTTGGTTTTCTCAATAGTGATCTTATTAATCCCAGACTCAACATCTTCCAGAGAAAAAATATCTTCCTTAATAAGAGTGTTTAAGATGGTACCCATGGTGTCTGAAGAGTCATACAACTTCTTAAGATAGTTATCCCAATTTTCTAGGGGGGTAGAAGGATTATCTTTAGTTTTACGAGCAATCACATTTCGCCAAAACTTTAAGGTCACAACTTTAGAAAGTTGGAGAAGATGCTCTTGTCTCTTATTAATATATGACCTCTTCTTCCTCTTAATGAGAGGTTTGTATATACGTATATTCTGGAGCTTAATTCTTTCATTAGGGGTATCTTTCATTTCCAGTCTTTGTCATACCAAGGATTTGAAGCTCTATTATTCTTCTTATACGAATTATTATTAGAGAACTTGCTATGGTGGTTGAAAGGGTAGTAGTAAAATGGTAATAGATTTGATCAATTATGTTATTATAAGTCAAGGAGCCTAAATCCCTTTCCAAATTATTTAAGAAGAGGTCAACATTACTTCTATTGAAGTGAATGTGACTTTTTCTTTCACTGTTCTCCTACAGATGGGTGGTATGCATAGCAAGATTGAGAGATAAAGACAAATGTTTGTGGTTAAAGTCAGGCTTGTACTCATTAAGAAGATAAAATTTTGTAATATGGATGAGGACGTGGATGTCAGAAATCGCATAATCTATGACGCTGCTACCCATCCCATGGAAACAGGTCATCTGACTAGAGAGAGACCATTTATTAATACCATTACAAATGATTAGGTCCTGGGAACTACAAAGTTTGAGGAGCTCGGTGCTGAATAAGTTCTCGATTATGTCTTTAGATTTTCTCTTGAATCTATTAGCTAAGTTACCATCCTCATCAAGCCACAAGGGGTCAAGGTTAGAGTTGTTACTTAACATAATAGCTTGGTTAGTAGTAGTTTGAGCATTAAAGTCCCCAAGCAAAAGGGTATTGCCTTCATTCCTTAGGTTGTAAATGTCTTTTTCTAAGGTATTGAAAGGACAATACTTATCCAGATTGTTTTTCTTATTGGATGTAGAGTTGATAGGGGCAAAATAACAGATTGCAAGAAAGATCTTATTAGTTGTATAATCAGAGGTTTCGATCCAAATGTATTGATTGAAGGGGTCAGTTTTATGAAGTCGGATGTGAGAGGAAACAATGTTCCTAATATAACATGTTATACCACCAAAACCTCTCCTAGATGATTTCTTATTCCAAGCAGACCAAAGAGTGAACCCGTCAAGGTGAGGGACCCTAGATTCGTCATGCTCCCAAGTTTCAACTAAAAGAATAAGATCAATATCACTCGGGATCCAACTTAACATAGGACCTTTACACCATGGAAAACCTCGACAATTCCGGAAAAGGATCCAGAGTGATGTTATTCCCTTTTAATATATTTGTATTAAAAGGGAATTATGGCCAATTAGTCGACTTAGCTATATAATAACTATAAGAGTTTGACTACAATGAGCAAGTTGAAATATTGAAAAACCAAAAATATTAAATAATATTTGCTTCCTTCCACACCCTATAACTATGCTATAGGTGTATACGTTATCTCACATATGGATTTAGAAGAAAAGTTATCTGACCAAACACAAAAACTATAACAAAAAAGTTACATTGAAATTGACTTGCTAAGGGCTTCTTCTTTTACTCCAACATGGTTCTCCATGGCACATTCGACTAGTTGCATGTCCACATACATTAATATTCCAAAAGTTCCTAGTGATCGAGAATGGGCATAAATAATTAGACACTACTCCTTTATCTTGCATGGGAGATATTGCATGGGGATAGTTAGAAGCTCGAGATGTTGCAATCCTAGTAACTAGAGAGTGTGTGGAGTCCACCTTGTTGAACAACACCTTAGCTCCAAAGATCATACATTTCAAGTTGAGATGTAGATGAATTTAACATATATTGCTAGATTCATTATTCAACACCTAACTTTGGTACTTTTACTTGTTTTCATGGGTTCTTTTGAAAGTATATGATATTGAACATGACTTTTGATGAGAGATTATCGTTTTAACTTTTCATTATTGTATTTAAAAGTGTCAGTTGTAGATGATGGAATGCTATAAATTTTCACAATTGATTGTTTATGCATTTCACTAAATTTAACATAATGTTTTTATAATTTTTTTAAAATATTATTATTATTATTTTTAATGTAGTATATATGCACTAATTTTAAAGTTGTGTACCATCTCTTTCGTTAATTCTCAAATTTAGTTTTGTTAATTCTCAAATTTAGAGCCTCGGATGTGGGTGCTTAGCAGTGATAATTCGGTGGCGGCTGAACGGAATGGCATGTGGCTAACCCACATGGCCCTTCGTAAACTAGCACATTGGTCTAATAGGACATTAAACATAACCATAAATGGCAATTAAGGGGACGTCGTCTCCAACATGACTGCAACCACTAACCTTGGCTCCACGCCAAAATTAATATCGGTGATGCTCTTACCACTGCACTTGTTCATCATCCTCTGCCACTGCAATACCTCTGCCCTCAAGCTGCTACTGCTCCCAGCCATCACACTTCCACCGGGAGGCACTGCCATCTCCTCTACTGTATTGAATTTGGCCCAAGAATTCACTTCTCCCAGAGCCTGGCTTGCCATTACGTCTTCCACTCGGCCTCTGTAGCTGGTCCATCCTCAGAGCCGCCTGTTAATCTCACTGAGCCTCTACATTACCCTGAGCCCAATTCTAGAGGAAATTCATAGATTTTAGGAGCTAACATGACAAGAACATGCCATCGTATGCATAGTTGTTGGGGCGGAAGTAGAGGTAACCTAGCTCGTCCTCCATCTTCCCCAGTCTTTGAGTCCACCTCCTCTCTAGCCCAACAATTTGCAGGGGCTATCCAAACACCCATAGTGGTAGAGGTAGAGGCCGCTCTCAATCTCACAACCACCATTCGATGCCCCATGCCTTGCCTCTCAGCAGTAGTCCATCCAATCCATCTTCACCCCCTAGGGCTACTCCCTCAAATGCTCAAACGCATCTCCAAACTGCCCAATTCACCTTCTGTTCTTCCATGAACCTGCCCCTCATTATTGCCACTATCTCCATTAGCTTTCATGAGACGGAATTAGCAATTGCAGGACAGACAGTCGCAGGCGGTAGCCAAACCAGCACAATTCAGGAGCCGGCCACCGTTGGCGATGGCCACAATCGAGAAGCTATGGACATAGCTTAGACGAGCACCCATGGAGCAAGGATACGACAAATTGAGAAGGGCAAGGGACAACCAGGGAAGGAGGCGGACCAGGACCAAAAGGCAGTAGGAGAAGCAGAACCTTACAGCTGTTTCATTGAGGAAGAACGACCGGTGCAGCAACCCGACGACACGAAGGCTTTCCACCAGGTAGATGTCGACATGGAGGAGTACATGTGCTTCATTGTGGAGGAACAACCATCACCTCCACCTAGCTCCTAGTCAGCCACACTGCATGCCACGTGTTTGCCACATGGTCCACCACCTGCTTGCCACGTGTCTTCTCAGGTTTTTTACTGGAATTGTGCTTTCTAGCTTTGTTAATGGGGTTTAGGAAAATCTGATAGTTTTAGATTCTCGGGATGGTTTTTGTTTAAACTTTGAAAAACTTCTAAAACAATTATGCACAATTGTTGGTTTCCCCTGCGTGGGCAGTAAGTTAACTATGCACTCATTTTTTGATTTGGAATGGTTTCCCTTTTTGGGCAGTCTGGACTCTTTTTCTGCTGTCTTTTGCCAACTCTTAGGCATGGCTATACAAAGGCTATAGCCTCGGTGTGCAATATTTTTTCAATAATAGAATTAGCCTAACTTAGAGAAAAAAAAAAAAATCTCAAATTTAGATTTTAATAAATTTCAAATTTATTATTTTAATCTTTGTTTATATATGATTTAACATAAGTAATTTTATTGGTGTAAAATCTCTACTTAATTATAAAATTTCAAAATTTCAAAACAATTATCTTATATTAACATTTTTTATTCATATTTTTCTATTAGTTTTTATATCTTTCCATAAATAAAGATACATTAACTTCCTTAATGGACAAAACCCAACACACTCAAATGGTCACAAAACATGTAGGTATTATTAAAATTAAAAAATAGTTATAGTAATGGTTCTAATTCCTCCTTTCTAAGCATATTATTTGTAGCACTTTTTCTATTAATGGTATTAATTCCTCTTTTTCTTTTCTAAGTAAATTAATATAGATACATACAAATATCCTGAATGGAAAAAACCCAAGGAACTCAAATGGTCACAAAACATGTATGTATTATTAAATTTAAAAAATAAATTAATATAGATACATACAAATATCCTAAATGGAAAAAACCCAAGGCACTCAAATGGTCACAAAACATGTATGTACTATTAGTCCCTGCCCCTTCGGGCTGGCAGGGACTATAGTAATCGATTTTAGTCCTTAGCATTAGTTTGACATGGTAACCGATAAACGAATTTTAGCTTAAAGCAAAGTTTTTGGAAAGGACACATCAACCAATATAATATTTTATGCATTTAACCAATCAACAAAATCCCCTTCTTATTTGGCTTCAAATCAAGGTATACAGGCTCAAAAGTTAGGAAAAAGTTGGGAGAAGTATAAGTAGTTAGACCAACTTTACACCTTCATGAAGTAATGCTATCTTTGCCTTAGCATTAATTTGCTAACATTTAATGTTAAGAAAACTTATGCGTATCTTCTTTGAATGCGAAAGTATATAACTGAACTAGAACTAGTTTATAAGTAGCTGAATTTGCCACTTGTTGCCATTGGTTACTGCATGTTGCATGCTTCGATGTCTGCATGTTGATTCAGTGTCTGCATGTTCATAATTGTGTTGATTCGGTGTCTGCATGTTCATAATTGTGTTGATTCGGTGTCTGCATGTTCATGTTCAGTTGCTCTTAGTATTTACGTTGGCTTCTCTGGCTTCTGAAGAGTGAAGGTGAAGTGCACCTGATCCTGCCAGCTCCAACACAACAGGTCCAAGCAATAGGCAGATTCCTTCCCAGTTAGCCCAGCAACAGCAGCCACAACAGCAATCGGAAGAGAGAAAGAGAGGAGTATTCACTCCGTTGCATGGTGAAGCAAGATAAAATTCAGGTTCTTGCTGCAAGCGTAGCTATGCCTTCAACCGATATGCAAGGTACTCAGAGAAAACGGCATTTGCAATAATAAAAACACCATCTGCAATAATAAACCAGTAGAGCACTTTATTTCAGTCAATTTTCATGTATCATGTAGTTTGAATAATGATAGTGTCTTCTGTGTTTTAAGAGCAGCAAATCTGGAGTAGAAAGTCGGTATGCTCTGTTACTTCTTAATGCTGTGAAAACCAACTAACAAGATGTAAAGAATCCTATTTTGTTACTTTCATTTATTCCCATGGCATCTATCCAGGTGGAATTAAAGAGGCAGCATCTGAAACTTGACTTACCTCTGCTATTCTATTATTTATGACAATATCGTTTACTTAGTCAATACCATGCGAGATTAGTTTCCAGTCTTCTTTGTCTTTGAAAGGCAAGCAAGTCCAATTTACTCTTTAGCAATTCATTAAATAATTCGTCTACTCGTCTATTTTCTAGATGTATCGAGCTCTGTTTTCCCTCTCTATATTGTACATAACAGATGCTAAATTATCCTCTCTTCAGAATGGTATAATTTAACAGGATTATATTTTTACGTTTGTATAATAGAGCAGTAAATATGCAATGTTTGAATTCAATTTATTTCTATCACCATAGCTTGTAAATAAACAAGTTGCGGAAGATCAGATTCACATACCATGCGACCCCATCCTACAACGTGTTCCAGCTCGTCCTGAAGCTTTTTCATCACTGGAGGGTTTCTCAGCGCTTCCGCCATTGCCCATTCTATCATTGTAGGCACCGTCTCCAAGCCACCAAGCAATATATCCTGCCAACATCAAAAGGCCCTGTTATACAATCTACATTTTCAGTCAATGCCAGCCCCCAAAACAAAGTTGGTAATCTCATCAACACCTGAGACTAACCACAAAAAGTTGCACCATAGTCACAGTCAGGGTTTTAAAGTTTAACATCAAACATAACCAGATAAAAGCATGAATATTTTCATGATTTAAATATACATGACTAACAGGTAAGAAACTTTGTCAAGCTTTTCAGATTTGGATGTAAATTTATACATGAAAGGGGATGCGAACAAAACCTATTAAAGAAAAGACACAGTAACTATTCTTCATAAATTACACAGAGCAATGTGAGTTAGATTCACTCTGTCATGAACCTCTGCTAGGGCTATTTCTATTTGATCTTCATACCAGTGGCCTCCTTCGCTGGGGGGAGCAATCCTCCTTGAACAAATCACGTTCAAATCGAAGACTTCAACGGAGGACTCACTGCCATAATTGCTGCTTGAGGACAAATTAACAACCGAGACATAGCACGGGACCCCCAGCAATTGTAACAGCATCCAAGGAGAAATATGTAGCCCCAATGATATCACCGTTGGCTCTCCACTATTTTGCAAACCTACCAGAATATATGAATTCAGAAAATCCATCACATCTATTGAATCGGTTACAGCCTGCCTGTTGCATACTACTGATAAGCACCCAACCCCATATGATCAGTTCTAATAAATATTAACCCCGAGCGCTGCTAAAAATGATCAGAGGAATTCATGGATGTGGACATATGGGCTTCCAGGACCTCCATCTGTCGCTCCAGATTACTCAGCTTCTCGTTCAGCGCAACAAGCTTAGTGTTCGCAGCAGCATCTGTTACAGCCGCAAAAGCAGGCCAACAGATCACAACATCATGAGCTCTCAATCATTACCTGGTCAATGAATTTTCTGGTTCTACACAAGCAATTTCAAATTCATTCATGGATTCTCTGAAACCTAGATCATGTATTAATAATACAATGAAACCTAGATCATGTATTCATATTAAACATAAAATTAAAAGAGCTTCGATTATGTATTGTTGTGCAAACAAATCAATTGGCGTTAGAAATCTGCCTACCTCCATGGGCAAATAGTTTGGCCTTTGCTCGTTTCCAACTTGAAGACAAGGCAAGCTACACCTTCTGTTACAAAAACAGACCACCAGATGGCACCTGAAAGAGTAGCTTCTGATGATACAGGCTACAGATTGAATGGATATGGAATAAAATGTTGGTATGAAGAAACGCCTTTCGCATCTCTATCTCAGCATAACCAGTGTCCATGGACGTATTTCTCCTCGGAATTGCTCTATGTAGCTTCGCCTAAACTTGGCACGTAGTCTGACTTATCTCATATCTGGACTCCACCATTATGCCCTCGTGAGGTCTAATTCAATCTGGATCTCAACCTGGTTCGATGAAAGCAATCTTAGCAACTGTGTTGTATGAGCACGTCTGTTTCTTCCTGCAACAGTCCATAACGCAATCCGAATTCTGTGTCGATTGAAAACAGGCTAGCACGTAATCGCCTTCCTGGTGTGTATCAAGTGTAGCACGTGGCTTGCATGCAAGGTGTAACATTAGTCATAATAGACGACCTCTGCGTTCAGGAAAAATGAAATTTCACAGTGATGCAATGCTTTATATCTTGTAGAAACTTCCTGGTATATATATTAGGCCTTTCTTCAATGCACAGGATAGAACCGTCAAAGATCAACCGACAATCCTCGGGAGGTAGCGCTAGATTCCACAAGGCGTGCATGCAGCAACATTTAAATCTGGAGCAAAGCTGACACGAGTCCGGATTAGACCTGTCCTGTCGGTCACCTAGGACATAAGTAAGAAAACGATAACGACAAACCTTCACCTACAACTACATTGTTGTCACCTTTTGCAGTTTGAAGTAACGGTCTCGGCTTGCAACATAGTTCATGCATTAATAATAATCTATTCCTCCACATTATATATTAGAGGCTATCAATCTTGGAGCATACGTCATGGTCGAATAGATTGTCTTTGCTTGGTCCAATGTTTTATGTCTAATATAATCTATAAAGTTATCATTTGAAAAAAACAAAAAAAAGTATTATTTGTGAATAACTTGCAATATAGAATATGGGCTGTACAAATGGCGTATCGCCTTCTTTCCAATTTCTTATTTTAGCATTCTATTTCTGTAGTTCTAGTGATATGTTTTTCGTCTCTTTATTTTGTATTAAACCACGTCAGCTCTAGTTAACTTATTCTGATATTCTCTTTATTTTCTATATCTTTCGCATTCTAAATTTATTTTTCTTTACTAGTGCTAATCTCTCTCTCTTTTTTCCTGATGCTCGTAGCATCCAAACAATACGGCCTACTTAAAGCCAATAGAAAATAATAAACAACTAGAGATTCGAATACTTTTGAGTATCTTATATTTGGTTTTTTATTCCTATTATTAAATACATTTTTAAACATTCTTATGCTATTACACTTTAACTTTACTATTAATAAAAAAATTAAATATTTAATACCATTACTGAGAGACGCTTGTGTATGTATTATTTTAGAAGTTTTACTATTAACCAGAATAATAAATTTATAACATTATTGAATATCTGCTTAGAATATGAAAACTCTAAATGAATTTATCCACTCCAACCCAAAAAACTTTAAATATGCATACCATTCTTCCCCTGCTATGTTTGCACTCTTATAACCCAAATAAAATAAGAAAACTGAGGTAACTATTAGAATGTTTGTTCCACAAATATTCTTAATAAAACATTTCTTTTCACACAACGAACATAATGAGAAATCATAAACCGTCTTGCCATATAATTATTATTATTATAGAATAATACTACCACCCAGCAACATAATACATACATTATTAATCTAAATGCCCACAGTTTCGGTAGCATGCTGCTTGTCGTTATCTACACATGTGGAAAGTCCAAATTGCAATGCCTGTCGATCCTAAAGCCTAGTGCCAATTCCATATGATATTGGCCTTGTATCTTCAATAGCCATAAAGCAGTTGGACCAATCTTTATATATGATATGGCCATAGAGCCCTTGACTTGCCATGAAAAACAAATAGAACTCAAGAATAGGCTGACCACAGCAACAGAACATCAATCACTTCCACAGGAGCTCTGAGCCCCCGCTACCTTCAACTGTCTGAATCAGCATCTATAAAGTATCTGTTGTTACACAAGTTCAAGAATAGGTTGACCACAGCAACAGAAAATTCAGCCTCCTGCAATCTGCAGAATCCTCAAATCCTCTCTGCCCTTCACTAGAACTGAGAACCTTTGACATCTGCTTCAGGAGAAATTTCGGCAGGGTGCTGTTGGCTATTACCATGTCTGCTGAGACACACTTGTGTATGTATTATTTTAGAAGCTTTACTGTTAATCAGAATAATAAATTTATAACATTATTGAATATATGCTTAGAATATGAAAACTCTGAATGAATTTATCTACTCCAACCCAAAAAACTTTAAATATGCATACCATTCTTCCCCTGCTATGTTTGCACTCTTATAACCCAAATAAAATAAGAAAACTGAGGTAACTATTAGAATGTTTGTTTCGCAAATATTCTTAATAAAACATTTCTTTTCACACAACGAACATAATGAGAAATCATAAACTGTCTTGCCATATAATTATTATTATTATAGAATAATACTACCACCCAGCAACATAGTACATACATTATTAATCTAAATGCCCACAGTTTCGGTAGCATGTTGCTTATCGTTATCTATACATGTGGAAAGTCCAAATTGTGATGCTGTCGATCCTAAAGCCTCTGGTGCCAATTCCATATGATATTGGCCTTGTATCTTCATAGCCATAAAGCAGTTGACCAATCTTCATATATGATATGGCCATAGAGCCTTTGACTTGCCATGAAAAACAAAATAAGAACTCAAGAATAGGCTGACCACAGCAACAGAACATCAATCACTTCCACAGGAGCCCTGAGCCCCCGCTGCCTTCAACTGTCTGAATCAGCGTCTATAAAGTATCTGTTGTTACACAGGTTCAAGAATAGGCTGACCACAACAACAGAAAAGAAAATTCAGCCTCCTGCAATCTGCAGAATCCTCAACTCCTTTCTGCCCTTCACTAGAACTGAGAATAGGTTGACCACAGCAACAGAACATCAATCACTTCCACAGGAGTTCTGAGCCCCTGCTGCCTTCAACTGTCTGAATAAGCGTCTATAAAGTATCTGTTGTTACACAGGTTCAAGAATAGGCTAACCACAGCAACAGAAAATTCAGCCTCCTGCAATCTGCAGAATCCTCAACTCCTTGACATCTGCTTCAGGATAAATTTCGGCAAGGTGCTATTGGCTATTACCATGTCTCCGTCTCTGCTGCTTACGCTGGATCTACTGACTCCACTGGAATGAATTTACATAGAGCTTCCCAGCTCCAGGCAGGGACTTACTGCCATGCAGCGTCCCTTGTTAAAATTAAAAAATAGTTATAATAATGGTTCTAATTCCTCCTTTCTAAGCATATTATTTGTATTACTTTTTCTATTCATGGTATTAATTCCTCTTTTGCTTTTCTACGAAGATATGTATATTATTGGCAAGCTTTTTCTATTAAAAAAATGGAAAAAATCTATTATTTTATGAGGTGCAATCGTTAATGTTTATGTATATGGACATATTATATTTATATTAATATAGAGATCTTAAAAAGATTCATGTTAGTGAGATAATGATTTTTCAAAAACGAGTAATAACACCCAACACCACTTATGAAAACACCACTCATTTTCATAGTTATAAAAATTAGTTGAATTGTTGTATTTTATATTTATATGATAATTATACATAATGGAATAAATGTATACTTTTGCTTTTATTAATTTCCATAGTTATATCTATTAATTTCCAAAAAAAATGTTGTATTTTATATCTATATAATAATTATAACATAATGGAATAAAAGGTATACTTTTGCTTTTTTGCTTTTGTTAATTTATAAAATAATATTTGAAAGAAAAAAAAATTATAATATTGAAATAAAATTTCTTAATTATTTATTTCTTAATTTCTTAATTCATTAGATAGTATATAGCTTGGAAATTAGTAAATATTAATAATCATTGTACCTTGTTAGAAATAACAATGTAGTTCCTTGGCTACTTATTATTAAACGCAAGGAATGTTGAGTGGGAGAGGCAAGGTGTTGCTGCTTTCCCGGAATTTATTTTGGCGGGATCACGAGGTGAACGTGGAGGTAGATCAGGATCCTGTGTTAAATAGCCTGTCACTCTGACCAGATTTTAAAAGGTGATCAGCTTAAATAGCCTGTCACTCTGACCAGATTTTAAAAGGTGATCAGCGCACCATCCATCTCAGTGAAAAGTGTGAGAAACTGAGAATGGTTGCAATGCAGTGTACAGTCTCTGCATCGAAAACTGCGATGGGCAGTTTGACTGAAAAATATGGTCAACACACCTTGTTTTGCGATGGCTAGGTTGGTTTAGAGTTTTATTATCAAAGTGGTAAGGCTTGTTTATAAGGAGGCTTGTTGCAATGCAGTTCCTGGTCTCTGCATCGAAAACTGCGATGGGTAGTTTGAGTGAAAAATATGGTCAACACGCCTTGTTTTGCAATGGCTAAGTTGGTTTAGAGTTTTATTATCAAAGTGGTGAGGCTTGTTTATGAGGAGTGAGGCTTGTTTATAAGGAGTGTTTATCGGGCTTGTTTATTGCCATGAGAATTTTTATTTAATTAATTGAGCTCCACTTTATTTGAAGCTACTGAGGGAAGCATTTTTTTTGTTAGAGCCTCTCTCTAGATTTGTTGTACAAATATATATTTGGAGTTGTTGGTGGTTGTTGTGAAGTGTGGAGCAAGAACAAGAAGCAAGGTGTTGTTGAATATTGGGAGTTTTTGTCAAGATAATGAATCCACTTGCACATACCTATCTCAATGAAGCTAATAAATTGGATGATCAAATTATGTCAATTGGAAATTCATGTTGTAGATTCTGATGGAAGGATATAGTGTTTGGACCTTCAAAAAGGGAGAAGAAGCAAGTCCATGTGCTACTGGAGGTAAGATGGCTGCATCGATCCAAGACTATGAGAAGCGGGATAAAAAAGCGAAGGTATTATTAAGAATGTCTATGAAAGATAATATAATTCCTCATATTCATGATTGTGAGACCTATAATGCAACTTCGAATACACTAAAGAAGTTCTATGAGACTAAAAATACAAATCGGGTCCTCTTTCTAAAAAGTAAGCTCCTTTATATTAAAATGGAAGAAAATGAATGAGTGAGTGCTTTTGTTTCAAGAATCAAAGACTTGAGAGACAAGCTAAGAGACATAGGTGAATCAATACCTAGTACTGATCTTGTGTCAATCACTTTAAATGGAATGTCATAGGACTATCACATGTTTATTATAAGTCTTGCGGCAAGGGAAAACTCCCACCTTTTAGGAATTGATAGGTATACTAATGCAGGAAGAAGAGAGTCGCAAGAATTTGAAGCCCCAAAATACAGACTTAACACTTGTCACAAATACGAATTTTTTCAAAGGAAAACAGGGAGAAGAAAGTAAAGGTGGAAGCCCATTTCAGAGGAGGCCATCTACAAAGTTAAATCAAGGTACATCACCTGCTAGAAATGATTCTAATATTAATTTTTTTTATTCTCGTAGAAGTGGGCATCTTGCTAGAGATTATTATAAGAAAAAAAAAATGATGAAATGAGGCATAAACACAGAAGACATTCAGGACACTTTGCAGGAGAAGCCATGCATTCTGATCTTAAGAATCTTAAGTTGTTTGTGTCTAATGCTACGTTTTCCACTGAAACCAATGATGTCGATGCATGGTTTGTGGATTCTGGAGCCTCAATCTACATGACGTGTAATAAGGACTGGTATGCAAACTTCAAGGAAATAATAAATGGTGCTAACATTTATCCTGGAGATGTTCATCCACATTAGATCAAGGGATATGGAGACATTTCAACAAGTTTACCAAATGGCAATTTTAAATGCATTCATAATATTATGTATGGGCTCGGGATCAAGAAAATTTGATCTTCATGTCTATAATCATAGATCTGAATATGAAGATTGGATTCTTCAGTGCTCGGGATCAAGAAAAATCTGATCTTCGTGTCTATAATCATAGATTTGAATATGAAGATTGGATTCTTCAAAACATACATAGTGAAGGACTTGTTGGATCACTGCAAATCGGTTGCTTCATGAGTCAGAGTTGGAGGCCTATACAAACTTGATGTCGCCAGTAAGAGTCATCAAGCACTGACTTCTACAACTCTGTCAACGTAAATTCTTTGGCACCAAAGGTATGATCATATCAATTTTCATGATTTGTTGTTGCAGAAACAAATAATAGTTGAAGGACTCCCTATGTTAAAGAATGAGTATGTTTCTTGTGAAGGTTGTGCATTAGGAGAAATTCACAGAGATGAATTCCTGTGAGGCTCCATCCTAAGGTCTTCCAACAAAACTAAATTTCTCTAATTTAAATACAATAAAACGAGAAATAACTTATTTCTAACTAAACATTTAATAATTTACCATTAAAATTTATTTCCACAATTAAATAAGTAATTATTTCATTTCAATCACTTACATGAGTAATCTATAAAGAGATGAATATTTGTTCCAATAGCCTAGTTAAAATGCCCCTGAGCTCCTCATCCTGCTAGGATACTCCTCTTGACTACCAACTGGATTTACCTCTCAGCCAACTAGGAAGTATTTCCTAGCCTAGGAAACCTCCACAGGTTCCCTAACTCTCCGAGCCCAAGTCCAACCAAATGTAGTGTGTCCAAGTTAAACAAATACTCTCATTCTCTCCCTTCTCTTTTCTCCACCTTCCTCTCAAAACAAAATCCTCCAAAACCACAAAAAAAACCAAGATGGAGGATCCCCTTCTCCTCCCATCATCCTTCCCATTTTATGCCCCCTTTTCTTCTCCACCTCAACCATCTATCGTTAATGTCATAACTACCCCCTCATCCTTACATTTAACTTATCTTCTCCCAATTAAATTTGAGAGGACATTTTGGAAATGAGATATGAATATATAATTTGGTAATTAATTGGAGAGGACCATGTCTTCTCCCAAGTAAATTTGAGAGGACATTTTGGAGATGAGATATAAATATATAATTTCATAATTAATTGGAGAGGACCATGTCTTCTCCCAAGTAAATTTGTGAGGACATTTTGGGGATGAGATATGAATATATAATTTGGTAATTAAGTGGAGAGGACCATGTCTTCCCCCAAGAAAATTTGAGAGGACATTTTAGGGATGAGATACGAATATATAATTTGGTAATTAATTGGAGAGGACCATGTCTTCTCCTAAGTAAATATGATAGGGAATTTTGGGGATGAGATATGAATATATAATTTGGTAATTAATTGGAGAGGACCATGTCTTCTCCCAAGTAGATTTGAGAGGACATTTTGGGGATATGGATATTTAAATTGGAATAAATGGAAGGAGACCATATCCTATCAAATTTAAATTTGAGAAGGTAAGTTGAGAATTGAATAATAACAAAATGTATATCCGTAATAAATTTACAATTTCACCAATGTAGGTATGTACCAATATTTCTTGATAATTATAAGTCAATATTTTAAGGTAATTTAAACACTAGTAAAATTTGCATGATAAGATTAAATAGGGCATTACATACACCCCTCCTTCAGAAAACTTCGTCCCAAAGTTAAAGTGAAAAAGATATAAGGAGTTCGAAGCAGTTTGATAATAAGGCATAACAAACTAGAGAGAGAGTTGTAGTAGTAAAATTTGATAAGTTAGACATGACATCATGTCCCATCAAGAGTCTCCAATTAATCCATATCATCCTATCCTTCCTAACCTATTTCCGTTCCCACCCTATCCGTCCTCTACTGCTATATATTATGGCATCAAATGTACCAATGTAGCCACTAATAAGACCAACATGATGGAAGCATCGACTATATCGAGCTAACATCCCCAGTGGGCAACTAGAAATTGTCATCACACGTCTAGGGGAGCGTGTCCATCACTTCCCTCCCACGATTACAGGTTTGGAGGTTACACGGTGGGAAATACCTCCACCCCTCCTCACAACTAGTATCAACACCCTAATATGGACCACACTACAGCGCTGGTTGGATACTTGTAATCGAATAATCTAGTGAGGTAGTCTTGTTGCCTGCTATTTACATTTTACCCATGTCATAAGAGTGCATATCCATTAGATACAAAATGTAATAGAACAATGTACATCATCCATTTCCTCATTATATGTCTTGACCTTCCCCAATGGAAGAGTAGATCTTGGCTATCATATAGTTCTTTCCAATCGGCGGGTTAGTCCTCATTCATGCATTTATATAACAACAAGATATATATAAATGAGTGATCTTAAACATCATGTTATTAAGTCTAGTATCTGTGTGTCAATTTTGTAGTTCATACTGGAAATAAATCATAATTTCACTAAGCCTTTCATTAAATAAATCACATCCACTTAAGCAGTACATGAAACAACAATAACTTTGATAAGTCATGCACCAGATAAATCATCACCAAGTAAGTCATACATTAGATCATACATCAAACATTTCCATCATCAATACCTAATCCATCAAATTATTTATAAGTAGTTTCACATGTACAACTAAATGCATCAATATTACATAGCATTCATAAATAAATAACATGGAACTACAAAATAGAACCTTAGCATAGGTAGTTGTCTAAGTCAAAAATGGGCATCAAAGATGTTCAAAAAGTGAAGGGTAGTCATGACATTTAGTCTTTGCATCATCTCAGGTAGCAGATCTTGGACTATACTTGTCCCACTGGACCTTAACTTGGTCCATCATGCGACGTCTGAGCTGTCGAACCCTATGGTTCAATATGCTTAATGGTTCAACCACTATGGTTCCCATGTCTGAGACCTACAATTCCCTCCAATCCAATTTGTGAGATTCATCAAAAACATAATGTCATAAAATAGATACATGAAAAGCATCACGAGTTTTATGCAAATGGGGTGGCAGTACAAGATGATAGGAAATTGGTCCAATCTTCTCCTTGATCCTAAAAGGTCCTATGAACCGAGGTGACAACTTCATCCCTTTCCCAAACCGAATGGTGCTTTTGTTGGGTCGAATATGAATAAAAACTTGGTATCCTACTTCATAACTGCGATCAATCCTATGTGAATCAACATAACTCTTATGTCTATCTTGTGCTTCCTTTAACCTTTGTCAAATTTGTCTTACCTGCTCCTCCATTTCTTAAACTAATTCTAGCTCAAATATTACTCAGTCCTCCAAGCTTTCCCAACTCAGTGGCATCCTACATGGTCTTCCATATAGAGCTTGATAAGAAGGCATCTCGATTGAATTGTGGTAACTGTTATTATAGGCAAACTCTACCAATGGTAAGTACCTTTCCCACTGAGCCTGATTATCCATGACGTACATTCGAAGCATGTCTTCCATAACCTGCTTTACTCTTTCGGTCTGCCCATCTATTTCTGGATGATGTGAAGTGCTTAGCTTCAACTGAGTCCCTAGTGCTAACTACAAACTTGTCCAAAACCTAAATGTAAATCGAGAGTCTCTATCAGAAATGATCTTTGTGGGTAACCCATGTAGTCGAATAACTTCACTTATAAAGACTCATGCCAAATCAGTAACATCGTAAGTGTCTCTTACTGGAATGAAATGGGCACTTTTGGTCAATTTATCAACTACAACCAATATAGCATTGTGCCTCTGGGATGTGAATGGCAAACCCACAACAAAATCCATATAAATTACCTCCCATTTAGACATAGGGATGTCATGTGGTTGTAGAAGTCTTGTTGGATGGCGATGATCAGCCTTCACTCGTTGACATTCAAGACATTTGGCGACAAACTGGACTATGCCATACTTCATGCCTGCCCAAAAGAAGAGTTTCTTCGTGTCTGCGTACATCTTCTTCACTCCAGGATGTGCACAATAGAGTGCTCTATGTGACTCTTTGAGGATGGTCCTTCTTATACCCCCTTCCTTAGGTATGTACATTCTCCCTTAGACTTTGGTTCTATCTGCTTCCCACTCTGGAGTGCTGAGATAACCTTTAGATACCAATTATCTTCAAAGAGTTTCTCCAACACACGTTCCCTCAAATTAACCTTTAAGGCTACTAGAGAAAAGGTTCGTGGTCTCCTACTTAGTGTATCAGCCACCACATTCTCCTTTCCCTTGATGTTTGAGATCTCAAAATCATACTCACTCATGAATTCGCTCCACTGCCATTGTCTAGAATTCAAATCCCTTTGAGTGAAGAGATGCTTTAGGCTTTAATGACCTATTCTTAACTCAAATCTTCTTCGAACGAGGTAGTGTCTCCACAGTTTCAAAGCTAACATCACTGCTGCTAATTCTAAGTCATGGTTAGCATACAATTGTTCATGTTTCTTCAATTTTCTAGATGCGTAAGCTATTAATCTGCCTTCTTGCATCAATACTACACCCAATCCTTACTTTGAAGCACCAGTGCAGACAGTGAAGTGTTTTCCATGTCCGGTACTTGAAGGATCAATGCACTAGTTAGTAACCTCTTTAGTTCTATGAATGCAATGCCATATTCATATTCCCATTCATACCTGACCCCTTTTCGCTGTAATGTGGTGATGGGTTTTGCAATCTCGAAAACCCTTCCACAAACCTATAATAATACCCTGCTAGCCCCATAAAACTACGCACCTCATGAGCATTTTTCGGTATTGGCCAATCCATTATGGCCTTCACCTTTTCCGAGTCAACTGAAATCCCTTCTCTTGAAATGATGTGCCCAAGGTAATGAACTTTCTTATGAAAGAAGGAAAATTTTGACAATTTTCCATACAGTTGATTTCCCCTTAAGCAAGTCAATAGATCCCTTAGGTGCTTTTCATGCTCCTTTTCATTCTTGGAATACACAAGAATGTCGTCCAGAAAGACTTGCACAAATTGGTCCAAATACTTCCTGAACACACCATTCATGAGACTCATGAATACCATTGGTGCATTGGTCAAACAAAATGGAACAACTATGAACTTGTAGTGCCCAAACCGAGTTTGAAATGCAGTTTTTGAGATGTCCTCTTCCTTAATCCTCAATTGGTGGTATCCAAATCGTATATCGATCTTTGAGAAAATTGTTGCTCCCTCATTTGATCAAATAGGTCATCTATTTGAGGTATCGTGTACTTATTCTCTATTGTGGCTCTATTCAAGTCCCTATAATCTATGTATTGTTGTAAGGAACCATCCTTCTTCTTGACAAAAATCACTGGTGCACCCCAAGGTGAAATACTAGGTCTGATAAATCCCAAGTCTAAGAGCTCTTTTAACTGCATCTGCAACTCACAAAGTTCTAGAGTTGTCATCCTATTGGGTGTCTTACATATTGGTTCTTCACCAGGTTTTAGGTTGATTGTGAAATCAATATCCCTTACAGGAGGTAATCCAGGCAATTCCCTAGGAAAAACATCCTTTAATTCTGACAAAATTGGGTGTTGATCTAGGGAGGGTCCTTTCTGGTCACTTATAGCCTTGACCACATATAGCTTGCAACCTTGTCGGAGACAATTTTTTACCTTCATCATGGATATGAATCGTAGTGACACTCCTCTCTTGATTCCAAAAATTTCAATGGTCCTACCTTCATCATCTAAAAAAATCACCTTCTTATTGAAATAGTCTACCAAAGCTCGATGAGCTTCTAGCTAGTCCATTCCAATAATTACATTATACATCTTCAATACTGTGACGTATGCCTTCAACTCAGTCATATACACCCCGAGGTTTACCTAACATTGGTAAACACTAGGTCCTACTGCTTGTTTTATCCTAGAAGCCATCTCAACTTGCTTAAAGTCATCGTGCTCATAAGCTTCCAACCCACATTTTTCTAATGCAACTAGTGAAATGAAACTATTTGTAGCACCTGAATCAAAAAAAATTATAAATTTTACTTTGTTTATCATACCTGAGGTTTCTACCATGATAGACTAGTGTTCAACTTGCTAGTTATCAACTACTGCATAGATTCTATGGTGGATACTTTCCTCCCCCATTGGTGCTTTTCCTTCTCTACAGTTGTTACCAGTTTGTAAGTCAGGGCAATCACACTGGTAATAAGGTCCCCTGCATCCCCAACAAGTGATGTGTGGTAGACCTTGAACTAAATGTTGTGGAGTTCTTTGGAAAGAGTTCCTTCCCTTGGGACCCCTACCCCTACTTGTTGCTCCTCGCAGATGACCTTGATTTGCACGCATCCTTGAATTTGCAGGTGAAGCTGCATTAGTAACCATTGAAATCCCCACTTTCAGTGCTCCAAGTACAACCCTATTTCCATATGGTGGTGGCCTCAAACTTCCTCACCCTAGGGAAGGTATGAGGGGCCTTCCCCATAAACCTTGGTTGGCGCAGAAAAATGGTTTTGTTTCCACCCTTTAAGTCTAAGTGTTCTTCGACATAATGAGCATGTTCCACAACTTCTGCAACTGAGGATGGTTTCCACATCCACACCATTTCCCTAATCTTAGGGTTCAATCCATAAATACAATGATCTGGTTAGCGCTGGTCAGTATCCATGTAGGATACATACTTGACCAATTCCATGAATCTAATTTCATATTCTTCTACCGTATGATTTCCCTATACCAAGGCATGGAAGGCTCCTACCTATTGTTCTTCATAATATGTTGGTAGGTACTTTTTC
>APFE030549890.1:0-44820 GCA_000404065.3 Pinus taeda | reverse complement strand
AAAAGGAACTATAACTGATTTAATGATCGATCTGCAGTTTCACAGTATGAATTAGTTCATACTTAGACATGCATGGCTTAATCTTTGAGACAAGCATATGACTACTGGCAGGATCAACTAGGTAGCACCCTCCCACTTCAAAGGGCATTCCAGGTGCTCTCTTACCAAGAGCCAACCAGAACACCCATCAAGTCAAAGAGATGTCAAAATATCATGTAAAACGTTTATGCCTTGCACCTCTTGCATCCCAAGAAGGAAGCACACACAACATGCCAAGGACATGGTGAACAAATGGGTAGACCTGTCGAGCCACAATGCACCAAGGCCACTCTGGAGTTTGCAACCGCACCCCAATCGACAAGAAAACAAGTGATCACTCACCCACTCCCCTAGAAATGCCTCCAAAAGCCTCCACGCTGCGCAGCGAGGCCACCCTGGAGACCACCCGGACAGCAGCAACGGTGGACCTTGATCCTACCGATCACCTGCGGCAGCCTCGATGCAAAGGGAAACAAATGGAGAACGACCAACCATGCAACGTCTATATTATAAACAAGCCCCAACCCTCCCCGCTCCGCACCGAGGCCACCTAGGAATCCACCGGGACAACAACAACGATGGACCTCGATCTCCCGATCACCTACGACAGCCCCAATGTGAAGGGAAAGGAAGGAAATAAAAAGAGGACGACCGACCACAAATCCCATCACAGAGAGGCCATACAAACCTCCCTGCCACGCACTGATGCCACCTAGGAGTCCACCCGAACAACAACAATAGTAGACTTCAATCAGATGATCACCTGTAGCAGCCTCGACACAAAGGTAAGGCAAGGAAATAATACAAGACAAACCGAGCCCGTAACACACCTTAGAAACGCCCCCGCAACTCTCCCCTCCCCGCATGGAGGCCACCTAGGATTTCACCTGGACAACAACAATGATGGATCTCGATTGCATGGTCAACTACAGTAGCCTCAATGCAAAGGAAATGGAAGGAAATAAACCAACAAGACAAACCGAGCCCACAACCTCTCTCAGAAATGCCCCCGACCCTCTAGGCCATGCACCGAGGCCAAGTGGGAGTCCACCCAGACAGTAGTAACGGTGGACCTCGATCACTCGACCGCCTACAGAAACCATGATGTGAAGGAAAAGGAAAGAAATAAATTCAAATAAAGAGGCTCAGTACACAATACAATAACATATCCAAACGGGAGGAGGGATCGAGCAGCTCCGCACCCCATGCACCCTACGTATAAGCAACCTAGGATATTTCCAACAGCTTTACCGACTGGACAATGAATAATTTTTCCCTACGGCCACCTCAAAATCCTTCTTCCAGATAGCCCCCACCATCGACGTAGCAAGCCTCCTCCCCATTGGACCACGAGTGCATACAGAATTGAAACAACAAATGCCCACCAACCCTCCCCTCCCCACACAGAGGCCACCCGGACAACAGCAACAATGGACCTCGATCGCATGATCACCTACAACAGCCTCAATGCAGAGGAAACGTAAGGAAATAAAACAAGGCCAACTGAGCCCACAACCTCTCTTAGAAATGCCCCCTGACCCTCCACGCCGCGCATCGAGGCTACCTAGGAGTCCACCCAGACAGCAGCAACGGTGGACCTCGATCACTTGACCACTTACCGCAACCATGATGCAAAGGCAAAGGAAGGAAATAAATGAAAATCAAGAGACTCCCTACACAATATAAGAACATATCCAAAAGGAAGGAGGGATTGGGCAGCCTCGCACCCCACACACCCTACGTACAGGCAACCTAGGAGATTTCCCACAACTTTACCGACTGGACGATGAATAATTTTCCGCTATGGCCACCTCCATGAAAAGGAGGGAGGTCGAAGCATTCCACCTTGAAATCCTTCTTCCAGATAGCCCCCACCATCAACATAGCAAGCCTCCTCCCCATTGGACCACGAGCGCATACACAATTGAAACAACACGTGGCCCCCAACCCTCCCCTCCCCGCATAAAGTCCACCTAGGAGTCCACCCGGACAGTAGCAACGATGGACCTCGATCGCATGATCGCCTATGATAGTCTCAATGCAAAGAAAATGGAAGGAAATAAAACAATACCAATTGAGCCCACAACCTCTCTTAGAAATGCCCCTCGACCCTCCTCGTCGCACACCGAGGCCACCTAGGAGTCCACCCGGACAGCAACAACGGTGGACCTCGATCACTTAACAACCTGCGGAAACCACGATGCGAAGGAAAAGGAAAGAAATAAATTCAAATCAAGACGCTCTCTACACAATACAGGAACATATCCAAACAGGAGGAGGGATCGGGCAGCTCTGCACCCCACGCACCCTAGGTACAGGCAACCTAGGAGATTTCCCACAGCTTTACTAACTAGATGATGAATAATTTTCCCCTACGGCCACCTCCACTCAAAGGAGGGAGGTAGAAGCATTCCACCTAGAAATCCTTCTTCCAGATAGCCCCCACCATCGACGTAGCAAGCCTCCTCCCCATTGGACCACGAGTGCATACATAATTGAAACAACAAAATTCCCATAAACGTTGTGACTTAACATTTCCAACCGCAAAAGCCTTCCACGCACGCAAGATGCAAGTAAAAAGCTAACCCCTTGATCAAACATATGGGCCAACACATCTATCAAAACCTCAAAGCCAACGTAACCACAAATGATGTGCACATTGAAAGGAATGTAAACCCTTGACTTTACAATAAGGAGAAAAACGCCTCACATCGACCGATGGAAAAAGCAAGAAAGAGGGAGGGTAGGTGGTTTACAACCAAAACCCTTCCATGTCCCTCTTAAATGTATGCATCTCAATCGACAAGGCCAACACAGAAAGAGTACAATCACAAGAAGCCGACACCATAAACAATTGAACAATGAAGAGGCCAGCCATCACAAGGAGCCACACCACAACAACCCCTGCAACTCTGAGAACTTAGAGTAGGAGGGGAATTGTTCACATATGCCTCCAGGGACAAGCATGGCCAACATTACCACTCATGCGCTACCGAGTGGGCATGGAGAGAAGATGAAAATCGGCTGCCCTACAAATGACCCAAGGCCATTCTTGAGGCGAACCTGAAAATCCAACTCAATTACCAACCCACCTTTCACACGAAAAGAAAAACCCTCCGCACCAAATTGGGAGGAGGCGCACAATATAAAGAGGAGCCAATTTCAATGAAACCACACATGGCTACCTAGCGTAATCAAAATTTTCTATTCATAACAACCGAGGGGCACAATAGCGAAATAGGTACAACAAAGTTTTGGGGGTTCCATGTGGGACCACAACAACAAAGGCTCAACAGAGCGCCAAGCAAAATTTCAGCATTCTTATCGTTGGGATGGGAAAGAGAGACGAGGATGAGCATGGCCCACATTACTACTCATGCACTACTGAGTGGGGATGGAGAGAAGATGAAAATCGGCCACCCAACAAATCACCCAAGGCCATTGTTCAGGCAAACCCGAAAACATAACTTGATTGCCAACTCACCTTTCACATGGAAAGAAAACCTCTCGCTGGTATCATCTAGAGGGGCATGATGGGACCAGGATGAGCCAGGTAGCCACACCACAATGACCACAACAACCCATAAAGCTCCAAGAAATTAGAGAGAAGAAGGAGAATTGTTCACATATGCCTCACTACATGAGCATGGCCAACATTACCGCTCATGTGCTACCGAGTGGGGATGGAGAGAAGATGAAAATTAGCCACCCTACAAATTACCCAAGGCCATCGTGCAGGCAAACATGAAAACACAACTCGATTACCAACCCACCTTTCACATGGAAAGAAAATCCATTGCTGGTATCATCTAGAGGGGCACGAGGGGACTAGGGTGAGCCAGGGAGCCACACCACAAAAACCCATACAACTCCAAGAACTTGGAGAGTAGAAGGGGAATTTTTTACATATGCCACCTGGGACAAGCATGGCGAACATTACTGCTCATGCACTACTGAGTGGGGATGGAGAGAAGATGAGAATCGACAACCCTACAATGACCTAAGTCCATCATTCAAGAAAACCCAAAAACACAATTCAATTTCCAACCCACCTTTCACATGGAAAGAAAACCTAACGTTGGTATCATTTGGAGGGGCACGAGTGGAGCAGGACAAGCCAGGGAGCCACACCAATATAGTAAATACAACTCCAAGAACTTGGAGAGCAGAAGGGGAATTGTTCACATATGCCTCCTGGGATGACCATGGCCAGCATTACTGCTCATGCGCTACCGAATGGGGATGGAGAGAAGATGAAAATCGGCCACCCAACAAATGACCCAAGGCCATCGTTCGGGCAAACCCAAAAACACAACTCGATTGCCAACCCACATTTCAAATGGAAAGAAAACCTATCGCTGGTATCATTTGGAGGGGCACGAGGGGACAAAGACGAGCCAGGGAGCCAAAACACAACAACCCATACAGCTCAAAGAACTTAGAGAGCAGAAGGGGAATTGTTCACATATACCTCCCGGGATGACCATGGCTAGCATTACCACTCATGCGCTACCGAGTGCGAATGGAGAGAAGATGAAAATCGGCCACCCTACAAACGACACAAGGCCATCGTTTAGGCAAACCAAAAAATAGAACTCGATTACCAACCCACCTTTCACACAAAAAGAAAACCTGGCGTTGGTATCATCTGGAGGGACACAAGGGCACTAGGACAAGCCTGGGAACCACACCAGAACAGCCCATATTGCTCCAAGAACTTAGAGAGCAGAAGAGGAATTGTTCACATATGCCTCCTGGGATGAGCATGGCCAACATTACCACTCATGCGCTACCGAGTGGGGATGGAGAGAAGATGAAAATTGGCAACTCTACAAATGACCCAAGGCCGTCGTTCAGGCAAACCCGAAAACACAACTCGGTCGCCAACCCATCTTTCACATGGAAAGAAAACCTATCGTTGGTATCATCTGGAGGGGAACTAGGGGACTAGGACAAGCGAGGGAGCCACACCACAACAGCCCATACAACTCCAAGAACTTGGAGAGAAAAAGGGGAATTGTTCACATATTCCTCCCAGGACGACCATGGCCAGCATTACTGCTCATGTGCTACCGAGTGGGGATGGGGATAAGATGAAAATTGGCCACCCTACAAATGACCTAAGGCCATCATTCAAGAAAACCCAAAAACACAACTCGATTTCCAACCCACCTTTCACACGGAAAGGAAACCTGTCGCTGGTATCATCTAGAGGGGCACGAGGGGACCAGGATGAGCCAGGAAGCCACAACACAACACCCCATATAGCTCCAAGAACTTAGAGAGCAGAAGGGGAATTGTTCACATATGCCTCCTTGGACAAGCATGGCCAAAATTACTCCTCATGCGCTATCGAGTGGGGATGGAGAGAAGATGAAAATTGACCACCCTACAAATGACCCAAGGCCATCGTGCAGGCAAACCCGAAAACATAACTCGATTTCCAACCCACCTTTCACACGAAAAGAAAACCCGTTCTTGGTATTATCTGGAGGGGCATGAGGGGACTAGGGCGAGCTAGGGAGCCACACCACAACAACCCATAGAGCTCCAAGAAATTGGAGAGTATAAGGGGAATTATTCACATATGCCTCCCGAGATGAGCATGGCCAACATTACCACTCATGCGCTAATAACTGGGGATGGAGAGAAGATGAGAATCGGAAACCCTACAAGCGACCAAAGGACATCCTTCAAGAAAACTCAAAAACACAACTCGATTGCTAACCCACCTTTCACATGGAAAGAAAACCTAACGTTGGTATCATCTAGTGGGGCACAAGGGGACCAGGACAAACCAGGGATGCACACCACAATAGCCCATATAGCTCCAAGAACTTGGAGAGCAGAAGGGGAATTGTTCACATATGCCTCCCAGGATGACCATGGCCAGCATTACCACTCATGCGCTACCGAGTGCGGATGGAGAGAAGATGAAAATAGGCCACCCTACAAATGTCCCAAGGCCATCGTTTGGGGAAACCTGAAAACACAACTCGATTTCCAACCCAGATTTCATACGGAAAGAAAACCTGTCACTGGTATCATCTGGAGGGGCACGAGGGGACCAAGACGAGCTAGGGAGCCACACCAAAACAACCCATATAGCTGAAAGAACTTAGAGAGCAGAAGAGGAATTGTTCACACATACCTCCCAGGACGACCATGGCTAACATTAACGCTCATGTGCTACCGCATGGCCATGGAGAGAAGAAGAAAATCGGCCACCCTACAAATTACCCAAGGCCATCGTTCAAGAAAACCCAAAAACACAACTTGATTGCCAACCCACCTTTCACGCGGAAAGAAAACCTGATGCTTGTATCATCTGGAGGGACACAAGGGGTCCAGGATGAGCGAGGGAGCCACACTACAATAGCCCCATACAGCTCCAGGAACATAGAGAGAAAAAGGGGAATTGTTCACATATGCCTCCTGGGATGAGCATGGCCAACATTACCACTCATGCACTACCGAGTGGGGATGGAGAGAAGATGAAAATCGGCAACCCAACAAATGACCCAAGGCCATCATTCAGGAAAACCCAAAAATAAAACATGTTTGACAACCCACCTTTCACACAGAAAGAAAACCTAACGCTGGTATCATCTGGAGGGGCACGAGGGGACCAGGACAAGCCAAGGATTTGCACCACAACATCCCATACAGCTTGAAGAAATTGGAGAGAAGAAAGGGAGTTGTTCACATACGCCTCCCGGGACGACCATGGCCAGCATTAGCACTCATGCGCTACTGAGTGGGGATGGAGAGAAGATGAAAAGCAGCCACCCTACAAACAACCCAAGGCCATCATTCGGGCAAACCCAAAAACACAACTCGATTGCCAACCCACCTTCACACGGAAAGAAAACCTATCGCTGGTATCATCTGGAGGGGCACAAGGGGACAAAGACGATCTAGGTTGCCACACCACAACAACCCATATAGCTTAAAGAACATAGACAGCAAAAGGGAATTTGTTCACATATGCCTCCCGGGACGACCATGGCCAACATTACAACTCATGCGCTACTGAGTGGGGATGGAGAGAAGATGAAAATTGAACACCCTACAAATGACTCAAGGCCATCGTTTAGGGAAACACAAAAACACAAGTCGATTGTCAACCCACCATTCACATGAAAGGAAAACCTGCTGCTAGTATCATCTGGAGGGACACAAGGGGACCAGGATGAGCCAGGGAGCATGGCCAACATTGTTCACATATGCCTCCTGGGACGAGCATGGCCAACATTACCACTCATGCGCTATCGAGTGGGGATGGAGAGAAGATCAAAAATAGAAACCCTACAAATGACCCAAGGCCAACAGTCAGGCAAACCGAAAAACACAACTCGATCGCCAACACACCTTTCACACGGAATGAAAACCTATCGCTGGTATCATCTTGAGGGGAACGAGGGGACTAGGACAAGCTGTGGAGCCACACCACAACAACCCATACAACTCCAAGAACATGGAGAGCAAAAGGGGAATTGTTCACATATGCCTCATGGGATGACCATTTCTAGCATTACCGCTCATGCGTTACCAAGTGGGGATGGAGAGAAGATGAAAATTTTCCACCCTACAAACGACCCAAGGCCATCATTCAAGCAAACCCAAATACACAACTTGATTGCCAACCCACCTTTCACATGGAAAGAAAACCTGTCACTGGTATCATCTGGAGGGGCACAAGGGGACGAGGACGAGCCAGGGAGCCACACCACAACAGCCCATACAGCTCCAAGAACTTAGAGAGCAGAAGGGGAATTGTTCACATATGCCTCCCTGGAAGAGCATGGCCAACATTACTGCTCATGTGCTACCGAGTGAGGATGGAGAGAAGATGAAAATTGGCCACCCTACAAATGACCCAAGGCTATCGTGTAGGCAAACCCAAAAACACAACTCGATTTCCAACCCACCTTTCACACGGAAAGAAAAACCGTTGCTAGTATCATCTGGAGGGGTGTGAGGGGACCAGGGTGAGCCAGAGAGCCACACCACAACAACCCATATAGCTCCAAGAACTTGGAGAGTAGAAGGGGAATTGTTCACATATGCCTCCCAGGACGAGAATGTCCAACATTACCGCTCATGCGCTACAGAGTAGGGATGGAGAGAAGATGAGAATCGGCAACCCTACAATGACCCAAGGCCATCATTTAGGCAAACCCAAAAACAAAACTCTATTACCAACCCACCTTTCACATGGAAAGAAAACCTAACGTTGGTATCATCTGGAGGGGCACGAGGGGACCAGGACAAGCCAGGGAGCCACACCACAACAACCCATACAGCTAAAAGAACTTAGAGAGCAGAAGAGGAATTGTTCACACATACCTCCCAGGACGACCATGGCTAACATTAATGCTCATGTGCTACCGCATGAGCATGGAGAGAAGAAGAAAATCGGCCACCCTACAAATTACCCAAGGCCATCGTTCAAGAAAACCCAAAAACACAACTTGATTGCCAACCCACCTTTCACACGGAAAGAAAAACTGATGCTTGTATCATCTGGAGGGACACAAGGGGTTGAGGATGAGCGAGGGAGCCACACTACAACAGCCCCATACAGCTCCAGGAACATAGAGAGAAAAAGGGGAATTGTTCACATATGCCTCCTGGGACGAGCATGGCCAACATTACCACTCATGCACTACCGAGTGGGGATGGAGAGAAGATGAAAATCGGCAACCCAACAAATGACCCAAGGCCATCGTTCAGGCAAACCCAAAAATAAAACATGATTGAAAAACCCACCTTTCACACAGAAAGAAAACCTAACGCTGGTATCATCTGGAGGGGCACGAGGGGACCAGGACAAGCCAAGGATCCGCACCACAACATCCCATACAGCTTGAAGAACTTGGAGAGAAGAAAGGGAGTTGTTCACATACGCCTCCCGGGACAACCATGGCCAGCATTAGCACTCATGTGCTACTGAGTGGGGATGGAGAGAAGATGAAAAGCAGCCACCCTACAAATAACCCAAGGCCATCATTCAGGCAAACCCAAAAACACAACTCTATTGCCAACCCACCTTCACACGGAAAGAAAACCTGTCGCTGGTATCATCTGGAGGGGCACAAGGGGACAAAGACAATCCAAGTTGCCACACCACAACAACCCATATAGCTTAAAGAACATAGAGAGAAAAAGGGCATTTGTTCACATATGCCTCCCGGGACGACCATGGCCAACATTACAACTCATGCGCTACTGAGTGGGGATGGAGAGAAGATGAAAATCGGACACCCTACAAATGACTCAAGGCCATCGTTTAGGGAAACACAAAAACACAAGTCGATTGTCAACCCACCATTCACACGAAAGGAAAACCTGCTGCTAGTATCATCTGGAGGGACACAAGGGGACCAGGATGAGCCAGGGAGCATGGCCAACATTGTTCACATATGCCTCCCGGGACAAGCATGGCCAACATTACCACTCATGTGCTATCGAGTGGGGATGGAGAGAAGATCAAAAATAGCAACCCTACAAATGACCCAAGGCCATCATTCAGGCAAACCGAAAAAAAAAACTCGATCGCCAACCCACCTTTCACACGGAATGAAAACCTATCGCTGGTATCATCTTGAGGGGAATGAGGGGACTAGGACAAGCTTTGGAGCCACACCACAAAAACCCATACAACTCCAAGAACATGGAGAGCAGAAGGGGAATTGTTCACATATGCCTCATGGGATGACCATTTCTAGCATTACCGCTCATGCGTTACTGAGTGGGGATGGAGAGAAGATGAAAATTTGCCACCCTACAAACGACCCAAGGCCATCATTCAAGAAAACCAAAATACACAACTTGATTGCCAACCCACCTTTCACACAGAAAGAAAACCTGTCACTGGTATCATCTGGAGGGGCACAAGGGGACGAGGACAAGCCAGGGAGCCACACCACAACAACCCATACAGCTCCAAGAACTTAGAGAGCAGAAGGGGAATTGTTCACATATGCCTCCCTGGAAGAGCATGGCCAACATTACTGCTCATGCGCTACCGAGTGAGGATGGAGAGAAGATGAAAATCAGCCACCCTACAAATGACCCAAGGCTATCGTGTAGGCAAACCCAAAAACACAACTCGATTTCCAACCCACCTTTCACACGGAAAGAAAAACCGTTGCTGGTATCATCTGGAGGGGTGTGAGGGGACCAGGGCGAGCCAGGGAGCCACACCACAACAACCCATATAGATCCAAGAACTTGGAGAGTAGAAGGGGAATTGTTCACATATGCCTCCCAGGACGAGAATGTCCAACATTACCGCTCATGTGCTACAGAGTGGGGATGGAGAGAAGATGAGAATTGGCAACCCTACAATGACCCAAGGCCATCATTTAGGCAAACCCAAAAACACAACTCGATTACCAACCCACCTTTCACATGGAAAGAAAACCTAACATTGGTATCATCTGGAGGGGCACGAGGGGACCAGGACAAGCCAGGGAGCCACACTACAACAGCCCATACAACTCCAAGAACTTTGACAGCAGAAGGGGAATTGTTCACATATGCCTCTCAAGGCAACCATGGCCAGCATTACCGCTCATGCGCTATCGAGTGTGGATGGAGAGAAGATAAAAATCGGCCACCCAACAAATGACCCAAGGCCATCGTTGGGAAAACCTGAAAACACAACTCGATTGCCAACCCACCTTTCACACGGAAAGAAAACTTGTTGCTGGTATCATCTGGAGGGGCACGAGGGAACAAAGACGAGCCAGGGAGCCACACCACAACTAAGCATACAACTCAAAGAACATAGAGAGCAGAAGGGGAATTGTTCACATAAACCTCTCGGGACAACCATGGCCAACATTACCACTCATGCAATACCGAGTGGGGATGGAGAGAAGATGAAAACCGGCCACCATACAAACGACCCAAGGCCATCGTTTAGGGAAACCCAAAAACACAACTCGATTGCCAACCAACCTTTCACATGAAAGGAAAACCTGGCACTGGTATCATTTGTGGGGACACAAGGGGACCAGGACGAGCCAGGGAGCCAAACCACAACAGCCCATACAACTCCAAGAACTTAGAGAGCAAAAGGGGAATTGTTCACACATGCCTCCTAGGATGAGCATGGCTGACATTACCGCTCATGCGCTACCGAGTGGGGATGGAGAGAAACTGAAAATCAGCAACCCTACAAACGACCCAAGGCCATCGTTCAGGCAAACCTAAAAACACAACTCGATCGCCAACCCACCTTTCAGATGAAAGGAAAACCTATCACTGGTATCATTTGGAGGGGAACGAGGGGACCAGGACAAGCCAGGGAGCCACACCAAAACAGCCCATACAGCTTAAAGAACTTGGACAGCATAATGGGAATTGTTCACATATGCCTCCCAGGACGACCATGGCCAACATTACCGCTCATGCGATATCGAGTGGGGATGGATAGAAGATGAAAAGTGGCCACCCTACAAACGACCCAAGTCCATCATTCAAGCAAATCCAAAAACACAACTCGATTGCCAAACCAACTTTCACATGGAAAGAAAACATGTCGCTGATATCATCTGGAGGAGCATGAGGGGACCAGGACGAGCCAGAGAGCCACACTACAACAACCCATATAGCTCCAAGAACTTAGAGAGCAGAAGGGGAATTGTTCACATATTCCTCCTTGGACGAGCATGGCCCACATTACCGCTCATGCGCTACCGAGTGGGGATGGAGAGAAGATGAAAATTGGCCACCCTACAAACGACCCAAGGCCATCGTCCAGGCAAAATCGAAAACACAACTCAATTGCCAACCAACCTTTCACACGAAAAGAAACCTATTGCTGCTATCATCTGGAGTGGAACGAGGGGACCAGGGTGAGCCAGGGAGCCACACCACAACAACCCATACAACTCCAAGAACTTGGAGAGTAGAAGGGGAATTATTCACATATGCCTCCCGGGCCGAGCATGGCCAACATTACCGCTCATGCGCTACCGAGTGGGGATGGAAAGAATATGACAATCGGAAACTCTACAAATGAACCAAGGCCATCCTTCAGGAAAACCCAAAAACACAACTTGATTGCCAACCCAACTTTAACATGGAAGAAAAACCTAGCGTTGGTATCATCTGGAGGGGTACAAGGGGACCAGGACAAGCCAGGGAGCCACAACACAATAGCCCATACAAATCCAAGAACTTGGAGAGTGGAAGGGGAATTGTTCACTTATGACTCCCGGGACGACCATGGCCAGCATTACTGCTCATGTGCTACTGAGTGGGGATGGAGAGAGGATGAAAATCAGCCACCCTACAAATGACCCAAGGCCATCGTTCGGGAAAACCGGAAAACACAACTCGATTGCCAAACCATTTTTCACACGGAAAGAAAACCTGTCGTTGGTATCATTTGGAGGGGCATGAGGGGACCAAGACAAGCCAGGGAGCCACACCACAACAACCCATACAACTCAAAGAACTTAGAGAGCAGAAGGGGAATTGTTGACATATACCTCTCGGGATGACCATGGCCAACATTACCGCGCATGCGCTACCGAGTGGGGATGGAGAGAAGATGACAATTGGCCACCCTACAAATGACCCAAGGCCATCATTTAGTCAAACCAAAAAACATAACTCGATTGCCAACCCACCTTTCACATGAAAAGAAAACCTGACACTAGTATCATCTGGAGGGACACAAGGGGACTACGACGAGCTAGGGAGCCACACCACAACAGCCCATACAACTCGAAGAACTTAGAGAGCAGAAGGGAAATTATTCACATATGCCTTCTGGGATGAGCATGGCCAACATTGTCACTCATGCGCTACCGAGTGGGGATGGAGAGAAGATGAAAATCAACAAACCTAGAAATGACCCAAGGCCATCGTTCAGGAAAATCTGAAAACACAACTCGGTCGCCAACCCACCTTTCACATGGAAAGATAACCTATCGCTGGTATCATCTAGAGGGGAACGAGGGGACCAGGACAAGCTAGGGAGCCACACCACAACAGCCCATACAGCTCCAAGAACTTGGAGAGAAGAAGGGGAATTGTTCACATATGCCTCCTGGGACGACCATGCCCAGCTTTATTGCTTATGTGCTACCGAGTAGGGATGGAGAGAAGATGAAAATCGGCCACCCTGCAAATAACCCAAGGCCATCGTTTAAGCAAACCCAAAAACACAACTCGGTTGCCAACCCACCTTTCGCACGGAAAGAAAACCTGTCACTGGTATAACCTAGAGGGGCACGAGGGGACCAGGATGAGCCAGGTAGTCACACCACTACAGCCCATACAGCTCCAAGATCTTAGAGAGCAGAAGGGCGACTGTTCACATATGCCTCCCTGGACGAGATTGATCCACTTTACCGCTCATGCGCTACCGAGTGGGGATGGAGAGAAGATGAAAATCGACCACCCTACAAATGACCCAAGGCCATCGTGCAGGAAAACCCGAAAACACAACTCGATTGCCAACCCACCTTTCACATGGAAAGAAAGCCCATCGTTGGTATCATTTGGAGGGGCACGAGGGGACCAGGGCAAGCTAGGGAGCCAGACCACAACAACCCATACAGCTCCAAGAACTTGGAGTGCAGAAGCAGATTTGTTTACATATGCTTCCCGGGATGAGCATGGCCAACATCACCGCTCATGTGCTACCGTGTAGGGATGGAGAGAATATGAAAATCGACCACTCTACAAATGACCCAAGGCCATCCTTCAGGCAAACCCGAAAACACAACTCGATTCCCAACCCACTTTTCACATAGAAAGAAAACCTGCTGCTGGTATCATCTAGAGGGACACAAGGGGACCAGGACGAGCCAGGGAGCCACACCACAATAGCCCATATAGCTCCAAGAACATAGAGAGGAGAAGGGGAATTGTTCACATATGCCTCCCAGGACGAGCGTGGCCAACATTACCACTCGTGCACTACCGAGTGGGGATGGAGAGAATATTAAAACAGGCAACCCTACAAATGACCCAAGGCCATCGTACAGGCAAACCCGAAAACACAACTCGATTGCCAACACACCTTTCACACAGAAAGAAAACCTAATGTTGGTATCATGTGGAGGGGCACGAGGGGACCAAGACAAGCCAAGGATCCACACCACAACAGCCCATACAACTTGAAGAACTTGGAGAGCAGAAAGGGAATTGTTCACATATGCCTCTCGGGATGACCATGGCCAGGATTACCGCTCATGCACTACCAAGTGGGGATGGAGAGAATATGAAATGCGGCCACCCTACAAATAGGAAAACCTGAAAAAACAACTCGATTGCCAACCCACCTTTCACATGAAAAGAAAACTTGTCGCTGTTATCATTTGGAGGGGCACGAGGGGACCAAGTTGAGCGAGGTTGCCACACCACAACAACCCATACATCTCAAAGAACATAGAGAGCAAAAGGGGAATTTTTCACATATGCCTCCCTATAAATGACTAAAGGCCATCATTCAGGCAAACCGAAAAACACAACTTGATTTCCAACCCACCTTTCACATGGAGAAAAAACCTGCCGCTGGTATCATCTGGAGGGACACAAGGGGACCAGGACGAGCCAAGGAGCCACACCACAATAGCCCATAAAGCTCCAAGAACTTAGAGAGCAGAAGGGGAATTGTTCACACATGCCTCTCGGGACGAGCATGGACAACATTACCGCTCATGCGCTATCGAGTGGGGATGGAGAGAAGAACAAAATTGGCAACCCTACAAACGACCCATGGCCATCGTTTAGGCAAACTTGAAAACACAACTCGATCACCAACCCACCTTTCACACGGAAAGAAAAACTATCGCTGGTATCATCTGGAGGGGAACGAGTGGAGCAAGACAAGCTAGGGAGCTACACAAAAACAACCCATATAGCTCCAAGAACATGGAGAGAAAAAGGGGAATTGTTCACATATGTCTCCCGGGATGACCATGGCCAACATTACCGCTCATGCGTTACCGAGTGGGGATGGAGAGAAGATGAAAATCAGCCACCCTACAAATTATCCAAGGCCATCAATCAAGCAAAACGCAAAAACACAACTCGATTGCCAACCAACCTTTCACACGGAAAGAAAAATTGTCGCTGGTATCATCTAGAGGAGCACGAGGGGACTAGGACGAGCCAAGGAGACACACCACAACAGCCCATACAGCTCCGAGAATTTAGAGAGAAGAAGTGGAATTGTTCACATATGTCTCCCTAAATGAAAATGGCCAACATTACCGCTCATGCGCTACCGAGTGGGGATGGACAAAAGATGAAAATTGGCCACGCTAAAAATTACCCAAGGCCATTGTTCAGGAAAACCCAAAAACACAACTCGATTACCAACCCACCTTTCACACAGAAAGAAAATCCATTGCTGGTATCATCTGGAGGGGCACGAGCGGACTAGGGGAAGCTAGGGAGCCACACCAGAACAACCCATACAGCTCCAAGAACTTGGAGAGTAGAAGGGGAATTATTCCCATATGCCTCCTGGGATGAGCATGGCCAACAATACCTCTCATGCACTACCGAGTGGGGATGGAGAGAAGATGAGAATCGGCAACCCTACAATGACCCAAGGCCATCATTCAGGCAAACACAAAAACACAACTAGATTGCCGACCCACCTTTCACATGGAAATTAAAACTAACGTTGGTATCATCTGGAGGGGCACAGGGGAGCAAGAAAAGCCAGGGAGCCACATCAAAACAACAAAAACAGCTCCAAGAACTTGGGGAGCAGAAGGGGAATTTTTCACATAACCCTCCCGTGATGACCATGGCCAGGATTACCACTCATGCGCTACCGAGTGGGGATGGAGAGAAGATGAAAATTGGCCACCCAACAAATGACCCAAGGCCATCGTTCAGGCAAACCCAAAAACACAACTCGATTTCCGACCCACCTTTCACACGGAAAGAAAACCTGTGATTGGTATCATTTGGAGGGGCACAAGGGGACAAAGACGAGCCAGGGAGCCACACCACAACAACCCATACAGTTCAAAGATCTTAGAGATAAAAAGGGGAATTTTTCACATATACCTCCAGGGACGACCATGGCCAACATTACCGCTCATCCGCTATCGAGTGGGGATGGAGAGAAGATGAAAATCGGCCACACTACAAACGACCCAAGGCCATCGTATAGGCAAACCCAGAAACACAACTCGATTGCCAACCCACCTTTCACACGAAAAGAAAACCTGGTGCTGGTATCATCTGGAGGGACACAAGGGCACTAGGACGAGCCAGGAGCCACACCACAACAGCCCATACAGCTCCAAGAACTTAGAGAGCAGAAGGGGAATTGTTCACATATGCCTCCTGGGATGAGCATGGCCAACATAAGCACTCATGCAATACAGAGTGGGGATGGATAGAAGATGAAAATTGGCAATCCTACAAACAACCCAAGGTCATCATTCAGGCAAACTTGCAAACACAACTCAGTCGCAAACCTTTCGCTTGGGTGCGCCCTTGCCCGACCTGCCCAAACGAGTTGACATCCATGCCCTCAAAAGACTCACGAAAACGAAGGGACAAGGGAGAGTTGGGCAAACGAGTTGCACGAACATGCACAAAGCCAACCTCGGGTCAAAACTTAGCATTTTTTGATACGGGCTTGTTCGCCTGGCCATGTCATCGCCCGTCTCACCCGAACGAGTTCACATGGACACCCTCTCCCGACCTGCCTGAATGAGTTGACATGGACACCCTCAAATGACCCACACGAACGAGTTTACATGGGTGCCCACATGACCGAAATGAAGGGACAAGGGAGAGCTTGGAAAACGAGTTGCACGAACGTGCACAAAGCCAACCTCGGGTCACAACTTAGCATTTTTGATACGAGATCGTTCGCATGGGTGCGCCCTCACCCGAACGAGTTCACATGGACACCATCGCCCGACCCAATTGAATGAGTTCACATGGATGCCCTCGTCCGACCCACCCGAACAAGTTGACACGGACGCCCTCAAGCGACCCACCCAAATGAGTTTACATGGGCACCCACACGACCAAAACGAAGGGACAAGGGAGAGCCAGGCAAATGAGCTGCATGAACATGCACAAAGCCATCCTTGGGTCACAAATTAGCATTTTTGACACGGGCTCGTTTGCCCAGGTGCGCCCTCACTCGAACAGCTCGAATGAGTTTACATAGACGCCCTCGCCCGAACACATTGACACAGACGCCCTCACCCGACCCGCCCAAACGAGCTGCATGAACATGCACAAAGCCATCCTTGGGTCACAAATTAGCATTTTTGACACGGGCTCGTTTGCCCAGGTACGCCCTCACTCGAACAGCTCGAATGAGTTTACATAGACGCCCTCGCCCGAACGCGTTGACACAGACGCCCTCACCCGATCCGCCCAAACGAGTTGACACGGACGCCCTCCCCCGACCCGCTCGAATGAGTTTACATGGGCGCCCACACTACCGAAACGAAGGGACAATGGAGAGCAAGGGCAACAAGCTTCACAAACATGGACAAAGGCCACCCCGGGTCACAACTTAGCATTTTTAATATGGGCTTGTGTGCCTAGGCGCGCCCTCGCCTAACCCACCTGAATGAGTTTGCACGGACGCCCTCGCCTAACCCACCCAAATGAGTTTACACGGTTGCTCTCGCCCGACCCACCCAAACGATTTTGCAGGGACGTCCTCGCCCAGCCCACCTGAACGAGTTTGCATGGACGCCCTCGCCCGAACGACCCACCTGAACGAGTTTGCATGAACGCCCTCGCCCGAACGATTTTGCATGGACACCCTCGCCCGACCCGCCCGAACGGGTTTGCACGGATGCCTCTCTCGAATGACTTGCCCAAATGAGTTTTCACAGACACCCTCTCCCGAATGACCCGCCTGAACGAGTTTGCACAGACGCCCTTTCCCGAACGACCCGCCCAAATGAGTTTGCACGGACGACCTTGCCCGACCCACTCGAACGACTCGCCCGAACGAGTTTACATGGATGCCCTCGCCCGACCCACCTGAACGAGTTTACACGGGCGCCCTCAAACGACCCGCCTAAATGAGTTTACATGGAAAATTACCTTCCCGAATGAGTTTACACAGGCGCCCTCAAATGACCCACTCGAATGAGTTTACTTGGCAAATGACCCACCCAAATGAGTGTTTACATGGCAAACAACCTGCTCGAACAAGTTTACATGGGCTCTGACACATAACAAAAATGAAGGCACAAGGGAGATTTGGGAAAATGGGCAGCATGATCATGCACAAAGCCCACCTTCGGTCACAACATAACATTTGTTATATGGCCACGTGTGCCCTGGGTGCCATCACATGACACGACTCGACCCGATCCGACATGCCCCAACAGGTTTGCACGGGCACCCACACACGACATGTCCAGACCCACACGAACAAAATTTGGGGTTTCCATGGGCGCACGACCCGAACAAAATTTTGGGGTTTTCGTGGGTGCATGAAATGAATGAAGGCACGAGGGAGCATCAGGAAAATGGGCTGCACGAATGTGCAGAAGACACACGGGCGATCACAACTTAGCATTTTTGGCACTGCCACTTGTGCCCAGGCACCCACACATGGCATGACACGGCCCGACTAACCTTGGGCGAGCTGACCCGACCTGCCTGAATGCGTTTGCATAGGCACCCACACACGACATGACATGACCCAATCCAAACAAAATTTGGGGTTTCCTTGTATCCACAACCCGAACGAAATTTGGGGTTTCCATGGGTGCGCGACCCGAACAAAGCCACAAGGGAGCGTTGGAAAACGGTCTACACGAATGTGTATAAGGCACATGGGAGGTCATGACTTAACATTTTTGGCACTGCCACGTGTTCTCGAGCACCCACGCATGGCATGACCCGACCCACTTGAATGAAATTTTGGGTTTCCATGGGTGCACGACCCGAACAAAGGCACGAAGGAGCGTCACGCAAACGGGTCATGCGAACATGCAGAAGGCACACGGGTGGTCACGCCTTAATTTTTTTTGTATGGCCACATGTTCCTGAGTACCCACGCATGGAACGGCACAACCTGACCTGACTCGCCTGAATGCGTTTGCATGGGCACCCACACATGACACGACTCGACCCACCTGAACGAAATTTTGGGTTTCTATGTGTGCATGGCCCGAATGAAATTTGGGCTTTCCATGGGTGCACGACCCAAACGAAGGCCTGAGGGAGCGTTGGGAATACGGGCCACATGAATGCACAGAAGACACACGGGTGGTCACAACTAAGCATTTTTGGCACAGCCACGTGTGCCCGGGCACCCACACATGACACGACACGACCCGACCCGAACAAAATTTGGGGTTTCCTTGTATGCACAACCCAAATGAAATTTTGGGTTTCCTTGTATGCACAACCGAAACGAAATTTGGGGTTTCCATGGGTGCACGACTCGAATGAAGGCACAAGGGAGTGTTGGGAAAACGGGCCGCACGAACGTGTTTAAGGCACACGGTGGGTCATGACTTAGCATTTTTGGCACTCCCACGTGTTCCCGAGCACCCACGCACGACACGAACCGACCCCCCCGAATGAAATTTGGGGTTTCCATGGGTGCATGACCTGAATGAAGGCACGAGGGAGCGTCAAGAAAACGGGTTGTGCGAACATGCAGAAGGCACAGGGGTGGTCACGCCTTAACATTTTTTGCATGGCCACATGTTCCTGAGCACCCACGCACGACACGACATGACTCGACCTGACTCGCCTGAATGCGTTTGCACGGGCACCCACACACGACACGACCCAACCCACCCGAACGAAATTTTGGGTTTCCATGTCTGCACGGCCCAAATGAAATTTGGGCTTTCAATGGGTGCACGACCCGAACAAAGGCCCGAGGGAGCACCAGGCAAACGGGCCGCACAAACATGCAGAAGACACATAGGCGGTGATGACTTAGAATTTTCGGCACGACCACGTGTGCCGGGGCACCCACACATGGCACAACATGACCCCACATGCCCTGGGTGAGCCGACCTAAATCACCCGAATGAAATTTGGGGTCTCCATGGGTGCATGACCCGAACAAAGAAGGCACACGGGTGGTCATGACTTAGCATTTTTGGCACGGCCACGTGTGCCTGGGCATCCACACATGGCATGGCACTTGATGACTCGACCCACTCGAAGGAAATTTGGGGTTTGAATGGGCGCATGACCCGAACGAAGGCACGAGGGTAGGAATATCTTTGAATCTAATACATAAATATACCTTTTGTAACATGCCCTTAAGGTCTTCAACATTTTCTTTTTACTCTTTATAACACTTTAACATGTGCTAGTCCTATTTCAATGAGCAAGAAACTCAATGATAAATATAATATATTTATATTTATATATATATTTATTTTCTTGAATAAATACAAATATCAAAAGTACATTTATGAAGACCGAACCTAGTTACACTTTCTTCAACAACCCCTCTTAACTAGGGAGGTATTCATAAATCATTATAAGGTGTTTGGCTATTTTTCAATCTTGAGTAATTCACATAAGAGAAATTGGATTGGCAACCCATTTGTTATAGCATCATATTAGCCAACATTGTTCATAGCAAGGCCTTGACTAACAGCTTTATCTCTCGTAATATTAGAACACAATTTTGGTGAGGCCAATGGCTTATAAACACCTTAGCCATTGTCTCTAAAGGTACATAACCACCCAGGTGTTCCTTGAGTATGACCTTCTAGGACAATTATTGTCTTGGGTTCCCAGCCCTCAAAGAATACTGCTCCTCTTGCTTACTCTTGTCTTGGATTCCCTACACATCCTCAGAGAGCATTAGATGCCAAACGATTACCCAATCCTCCCGTTGTTTCTTACCAAGTGAAGACAAGAATGTTGTGTCTATCTCTTCCCCTTGATTGAGGAAGACATGCCCAAGTTTCCTCTGACAAGGAACTTGCCCAAGCTCCTTTGTAGTTGGGAACTTGTTAGAACTCCCTCTTAGCTGGGGACTTTTCCATTCATCAACAACGTCTTCTTCGTTGGTCCTTCAACCACTTGATATCATTCTTTCCTTCGATGTCATGAAGTCTTTGTTTGAACTTCTTCTTGGCAGGGTACCGGCCATCGATCAGTTTCCCTCCCTATTTGTCATGTCATTGCTCCCTTCATGGAAAGTGGCCTTCTTCATATGTATCAGGTCCTTTTTTTCATCTAGCTACTCCTTTGTCATCTTGTCTATCCTTCATAATACTTATCACATGGATGCTTAGTTGTACTCGCTTGTTCCCATACTTTGATTTAGTGGCCCTCCATGACTTCAGCATGATATTGCTTCAACACCAAATGGTGCTTTTGTTGGATGGCCTCTTCACCATGACATATTTGTAGAGTTGAATCAGTTATTTTCACCTTACTATCTCTAAGGCCTTCGTAGGTGTCAAGTGTCCTTTATCTTTTTCTTCCTTTGTTAGAGTTGGCGTGCCTTCTTTCGAGAGATGTTGAGGAATCTTGTCAAATAGTTATTCTTTGTGACCATGATGTTCTTCACATGCTTCATCTCTTTCTTCATTTTCTTCTTCTTGGATTGATTAGTCAACCACCTTATACTCCTTATGAGAGAACTTCTTCATGTTGACCTTTACTCCACTGTAGTACATGCCTCCAAGCATGTCATTGGCGAAAGAGATCCTTTTATTCTTGATCGTGATTCTAGAACTTTTCCCATGACCCAATAAATATATATGATGACATGACCTAAACTTTGATGCATACATACCTCATCTTGATTATGCTTTTATCATATCGGCTTTATTTGGTAGTTCTCCTCAATTGGTGTAGCCTTTCTTGCTTCATCTGCTCTCACCTGTGTATCATCCTCTCTTGAATCCCATAAATGGGACCCCGAATGCGACCTCTACCCCCTTTGAAAGAAGACTTTAAGCAAAGAGGTTGACTTAGTCATAGGAGTATCTTCCTTCTTTTGCTTCTTGTCATCTTCTTTCACTTCTTGAGTTACATGAGCTTCTTGCCTTTTTCTCTTGTTGTTGTTGTCCTTCTTAAGTTTAGGACAATCCCTTTTGCAGCATCCATATTATTGGCATCCAAACCGTTGGACTTTTGACGTGTAGTGGTCCCAACCAATTTTTTACTTTCCTTGCAAAAAGACACTGAGGTATACTCAGAAGGGGACATATACTTACTTGATAGAGTTTGAGATGTAGTGAAATTGCTTTCTTCTTGAAGACTTGATGGCTTTCCTTCCTTAGACCTTGATGTTGTTCAAGTTGCTTTCTTCAAATGGACTTTCTTGATGACTTTACTCATAGTGCCTTTCATTTTTCAAGATGGTGTAGCTTGATGTAGGTCCCTCTTTGATTTGTTCTTCTTGTAGGTGCCTTTATACAAGGCGTTTCTTCTTGCTTTGTAGTCTTCCATGATGAATGATAGATGGTAGACCTTCTTGTCCTTGATGTGATTGAAACTTCTTGGCTTGATGCTTCAACCTTGCAGATGTTCTTGAGATTCCATTTCCTTGATGTGTCACCTTAGCTTCGATACAATATTGAAGAATCTGGGGAAATGGGGTATAGCGGGATTCTTCTAGAATTGATAAGAATTTGTGAAGCTCTTTTACAATTTATCATGTTATCTTAATCTTCTTCTCTTCTTATTAATGCATGTGTGTTTACTTTCATCAAACTGGTGCCAAAAACATAAGAACAAGAACACAAGATGTTGTTTATATACCAAGGAAAAACCTCTCTCTCTCAGAGAGGAAAAATCTTTCGTAAATTTCTCTTATTGAAGCTTCTTATTGGTCATTTTGAAGCCCTAGATCCTTGATAAGTCGAGTCCTTCCTCCTCTCCGCACTTTGTTTCTTTCGCACTTCGTTCCCCGCCACTGTGTCCTTCTTTCAAATTTTTATAATCCATGGTGGACTAGCTCTAGAAGAGACTCCAACCTTTGATCGACCGAGCCTTTTTCTTGATGTGAGGTTGCAGAGTTGATGTACACCAAGTTCACTACACCTGGAGTGATTTCCATCGCGACGAGACATGGAAACCTCAAATTTCCCACACTTGGGATGCTTTCGACAAGGCGGGACATGGAATCCCCGGGTTCCCCATAATTTGGCGACTTTTTTGGAGGAGGGACTAGGAGACCCCATGTCACGCTCCTATCCTAGTGGTAGTAATTCAACCATGCATAAGTGGGTGCGGCACCGCTGTAATTTTTCCTTTTACCAATACTTGAGTACATGGTCTGCGCCTACTTCAACACTCAGTCAATTTTCCAACAAGTGTTCTTAACAATGCAGCGAAAATAACTTACATAAATTTATCTTCAATTATTCTTTCAACACTCAATCAATTTTCCAATAAGTGTTCTTAACAATGCAGCAAAAATAACTTACCATAGATTTATCTTCAATTATTCTTTCAACACTCAGTCAATTTTCCAATAAGTGTTCTTAACAATGCAGAGAAAATAACTTACCATAAATACTTTTGTAGTACTTCAACTATTTTCTCAACCTCAAAATGCCAAACGACACAACTGTAGTGTGCTTCCCAAATCATCTTGTAACGTTCACTTGAAGGAACACAAAGTTGTCCCAGGTGGCATAACAATGCATCCTTGAGGTGAAAATATGGAACTTGTTGACCCTCCAAGTGTGTCTGGTATGTGTTGCTGAATTCTCAGTGGCTTTTGTAGAGAAGTGGAAAATGAGAAGTCTGATGACCATAACATGAACCTATGGTAGATGTCAGCAAGACCTAGAGAGTTGTGGAGTTCTCTTAAAGTGTTTGGGGTTTGCCAATCTCAAATGAATTGGATCTTGGCTATATTTACATGCACCCACCATTCATCAATAATATGTCCTAGATACTGAACCTCATGTCGTGTCATGTTGCACTACCCGCGACCTGCATGACACAACTCCACACCTGAACTGTGAACCTATCCGCCCGATTCTCTGTTCTGTAGCACCCAAACTCTACCAGTCAGTGCGGTCCATAGTGAGGGTGCATGGCCCACATGCAGTACGGCCTGCCTGCCCAGATGGTAGCCCGCTCCACTCTACCTGTCCACGCTACCAAGTCTGACCTGCCCTCTATAGTTTGCTTGCCGATGCGGCCCTCTTACCCACGTCCTTCTCTTCCTTTCGTTTTCGCCCAACTCCTTCCTTCGCACTTGTTTTGCGATGTGGAAGTCTGAGTTTGATGTCCCTTCGTCGAACGCCATCCTCCTTACTTATATACATCCTTTTTCCCAAGGGCCGCCTCTCTCAAGGATAACAAGGATTGGCTCCATCAACATGCATGCCTAACTGACCTACCACATAACCTTGACACACCCCATTCCAACGAATCGCCGTGTCCCTTCGTGTGCACTGTTGCACCCATAGCTCGGCTCCAACACCTTGCCGATTACACCCATCGCCGCACGTCGCACACCTGCCCATGTACTAACTCGTCCGCACATGGTCACCTCTTTCATCTAGGCACTCAACAAGGGTCGCCCACGCGCCTTCTGTCGGTGACTTGCCCATCGTGCAAGTATCACAGGGTGTGTGCAATGCCCAACACGGCGCACCCGCTACAAGTGCACCCGTCACTGTCGTGCATAGTTTAATGTCATGCCAAGTCTTCGCATATAACCGAACGCTCAACTGAGTCACATATAACCAAACGCAAGCGCCCGTACTATGGGTTTAGTCTTTCGACTCTCTCAGGCACTCCCGACTCGAATACCTCATCCGCCGCCCCCCCTGCTTATGTGGTAGAGGTTTCCGATGCGATGGGACATGGAAACCCTAGATTTCGCACACTTTTGGGCAGTTGTTGTTATGGCAGGGTAGGGAAACCCCGCTTTCCCCACACTTGGACGGCTCCCATCATAATGAGGCACAAAAACCCCAAGTTCTAGAGACAGACCAGGCAAGCAGTTTCCACCCCTCCGCGAAATAGAAACCCTGAGCTCGCAAGACTTCGGGTGTTCTTCATCATTCCGCAACATGGAAACCATGAGTTCCATAAAATTTGGTGATTTCAGTCGTGTTGCGACATGGAAACCCAAGTTCCCCATGTTGTGGCTGCGGTTTTCACCCGGGCGGGAGATGGAGACCCCAGAGGTTCCTAAAATTAGGCGGTTTCCCTCATGCCACGAAACCAAAAGCCCCCGGGTTCTGCGGACTTGGGTGGTTCTCTGTCGTTCTGCGGCATGGAAACCTGAGTTCCCTACACCGAGGTCGCAGTTTCTGTCATGGCAGGATATGGAAGACCCCGAGGTCGCCGTTTTCGTCATGCCATGGAATGGAAAGCCCCGTGTTTGGTAGACTTGGGCAGTCATTTCCTGTCGTGCGATGACATGGAAACTTGAAGCTCCCCAAACTTGGGTGATCATTCCCTGTCGCGCGATGACATGGAAACTTGAAGCTCCCTAGACTTGGGTGACATTTTTAGTTGCAGCGCGAGTGACATGGGAACCCCGTGTGTCATGCCCCCAGGCCTACTGTAGCCTTTCAACTGTACTTGGCGAGGTGCGGTGCCACCGTACACTTTCTTTTCACCAATACTTATGTTCATGGAATACACCTGACCATTAGTCTACTTAGTTTGTTTTTCGCAACCAAGTATTATTATGTTTCCTTTATACCAATAAACGCCCATACACATTCATTATCATCAATAATTAGACATGAAAAACACAATTGCACAGTATAAAGGGAGGAGAAACTCCCTGAACAATGAGTCTGCCCAAATACAATATATTATTCAACTTTACAATGTTTACAAGGCTTTACAAGTATACTTGGGAAACACCAAGTTTCATACTTAGCCAATTTTACAAATAGGCAACACCTCCGTGTGCCAACCGAGTTCCTTGCCTGAGCTGGGCGGGCGCGCCCTCACACGAGCTGCCAACCACACTCCTTAATTGAACCTCATTTATCATTGCACGACGGGCAGGTGACCTCACCCGAGTCACCCCGCATTTCCTTTTGCACAACGGGTGGGCGACCTACCCGAGTCACCCGAGACACCTCCATGTTTCTTCTTCCATGACGGGTGAGCGACCTACCCGAGTCACCCGAGACACCTGTGTCACACCGAATGGCGAGCGCCTTCCTTACTCACGCCCTCACTTGATAACCAAAATCTGTGCATATCATGTGTGCTTGCCCAAGAGTGGGTGCATATATGCCCATGCCTCTTTTGCGACCTGCTCAACTACTTCGCACATTTTTCTTGATGTCCATATTTGAATGAATGCCAAGTGCTCCAATGCCTTGCCATATTTATACAAGCGATTGGGCGAGTCACTGCCCAGGCTGACTTGACCACCGCATGCCAAAATGCCCTTACACATCGCAAAATTTCCATCCAATTGTTGGTCGGCCAACGACCCTTCGCTCAAGTCGCCCCAACATGTAAGTCAGCCCATGGGTTATGCAAAATGCTCGCATGCTATAAACCAACCATTGCTCCACATATAATGCGCATTATACTTATGTCCCTTCGCATATTTTTGTCGTAGAGTTCACACTTCGCACCGACGGGAAGAAACCGAACCGCAGGTCCTTACACTGCATTTCCCAGACTTGGGTAGAAATTTTTGTTGTGACGCGAAATGGAAACCCCGTGTGTGTCCACTGACTTGGGTAGCAGTTTCCATCGCGCTGCAAAATGGACACCCCAAGTTCCCCGGACTTTGGTGGCTACGACATGGAAAGCCGAAGTTCCACAGACTCTTGGGCGATTCAGGGTGTGCCACAACATGGAAACCGCAAGTTCCCCAAACTTGGGAAGTGGTTTTGAAACACCCAAGTTCCCGGCACTTGCGAGCTAGCTTGCATCGTCATGGAAACCCCAAGTTCCCCGCATTGGGGCATTGTTGAAAACCCCACGTTTCTATCATGCCGTAAAATGTGGAAACCCATAGTTCCATCAAGGGTGGGACATGGAAACCCCAACTTTCCTAGGCTTGGGCACTAGGGCGCGACATGGAAACCCCGAGTCCTCATAGGCTTGGGCACCGTCGGTTTCGGTCATGGCATGACATGGAAACCCCAAGTTTCCCCAGGCTTGGGCACCGGGGCATGACGTGGAAACCCCAAGTTTCTGTAGTCTTGGGCGCTACCGGTTTCAGTCGTGGCGTGACATGGAAACCCCAAGTTTCCCCAGGCTTTGGCGTCGGGGCGCGACATGGAAACCCCAAGTTTCACTAGGCTTGGGCGCTAGGGCGCGACCTAGAAACCCTAAGTTTCCCTAGGCTTGGGCGCGGGGCGCGACATGGAAACCCCAAGTTTCACCAGGCTTGGGCACTAGGGCGCGACCTAGAAACCCCAAGTTTCCCCAAGCTTGGGCGTGGCCTAGAAACCCCAAGTTTCCCCAGGCTTGGGCATGACCTGGAAACCCCAAGTTTCCCCAGGCTTGGGTGCCACCGGTTTCGGTCGTGGCATGACATGGAAACCCCAAAAAATTTTGCACCGGGTGGAAGCCCCAAATTTTAGGCAGGACATGGAAACCCCAAATTTTTGGCGCGACATGGAAGCCCCAAATTTTAGGCGCCGGGTGGAAACCCCAAGTTTTGGGCGCTGGGGCGTGGCATGGAAACCCTAAATTTTGGGCACCGCGGTGCTGCATGGAAACCCCAAAATTTTGGGCTTCGTGACGTGACATGAAAACCCCAGTTTTCCCAGGCTTCGGTGCCTTTTCCGTCGCGGCGTGGAAACCCCAAATTTCCCGCCCCCAAGCAATACAAAATTGTCATGTGGAGGAAGAGGCAAAGGCGCAAGAGTGGGAGGGTTGCACGGATTTGTTTGTGACAAGAGCGAAGCTCTGAATCCAGGTGACCAAGGGCTGAATCTCAGTGGATCGTGGCAGCAAGGCCACTCTGCCACTTACAATATCCCGTCGTGCATTTAAGTTGTCTACAAAGGATTATTCTCAACGACCGTTTGGAATTGAACTTCAAAGCTGCCCTGACTGAGATGCTTCATGGTCATGGTTTACAAATGACACGGGCCCCTGGGGGAGACAAAGTGATGCCCCTACTGCGGGTCAAGATATAGTCGAAGAGTGACGTGCACCGCTTCTAGCATGGATTATGACATAGAGGCGTTCAATCATAATCTGACACACGGTAGCTTCGCGCCACCGGCTTTTCAACCAAGCACGATGACCAATTGTGTGAATCAATGGTTCCTCTCATACTAAGTTGAATTACTATTACTATGCAGTTCATCAGTAGAGAAAAACTAACCTGTCTCACGATGGTCTAAACCTAACACATGTTCCCTATTGGTGGGTGAACAATCCAACACTTGGTGAATTCTGCTTCACAATGATAGGAAGAGCCGACATCAAAGGATCAAAAAGCAACGTCGCTATGAACGCTTGGCTGCCACAAGCCAATTATCCCTATGGTAACCTTTCTGACACCTCTAGCTTCAAATTTTGAAAATCTAAAGGATCGATAGGCCATGCTTTCATAGTTTGTATTCGTACTAAAAATCAAAATCAAATGAGCTTTAACCCTTTTGTTCAACATGAGATTTCTGCTCTTGTTGATCTCATCTTAGGACACCTGCGTTATCTTTTAACAGATGTGCCGCCCCAGCCAAACTCTCCACCTGACAATGTCTTCCGCCTGGATCGACCTGCTAAAATGTGCCTTAAGGCCAAAAACAGGGGCAGTGCCCCGTCTCGGCCCCATGAAATAAGTAAAATAATGTTAAAAGTAGTGGTATTTCACTTGCACCGAAAACGGATCCCACTTATTCTACACTTCTCAAGTCATTTCACAAAGTCGGACTAGAGTCAAGCTCAACAGGGTCTTCTTTCCCTGCTGATTCTGCCAAGCCCATTCCCTTGGTTGTGGTTTTGCTAGATAGTAGATAGGGATAGTGGGAATCTCATTAATGCATTCATGCGTGTCACTAATTAGATGACGAGGTATTTGGCTACCTTAAGAGAGTCATAGTTACTCCCGTCGTTTACCCATGCTTGGTTGAATTTCTTCACTTTGACATTCAGAGCACTGGGTAGAAATCACATTACGTCAGCATTTGCAGGGACCATCACAATCCTTTGTTTTAATTAAACAGTCAGATTCCCCTTGTCCACACCAGTTCTGAGTCGACTGTTTGATGCCTACGAAAAAGCCCCCGGTAGGGGGCATTCTACGCCCATAGCCAAATCAGCATGCGGCTGCCCACTTTTTCTGCGAGAGCAGCTCAGGCAGACTACCAACAGCCCATGAGTTGAGGGTACAGAATCCTAGGCCCAGCCCTTAGAGCCAATCCTTTTCCCGAAGTTATGGATCCGTTTTGCTGACTTCCCTTACCTACATTGTTCTATTGACGAGAGGTTGTTCACCTTGGAGACCTGATGCGGTTATGAGTATGACCATGCATGAACGATACTCAGTCCTCCAGATTTTCAAGGGCCACCAAGGGCGCACAGGACATCGTAAGACGTGTGGTGCTCTTCCAGCTATTGGACCCTATCTCTGGGTGAACCGATTCTAGGGTGGGCAAGCTGTTAAAAAGAAAAGATAACTCTTCCCGGGGCCCCCGGCGACGTCTCCAGATTTCCTAACGTTGCTACCCACTGCTATGTCCCAGTTTGGGAATATTAACCCGATTCCCTTTCGATGCCCATGCAGAGTGCACCCTTGATACAAGGCTTCCCCATCTCTTAGGATCAACTAACCCATGTCTAAGTGTTTTTCACATGGAACCTTTCCCCACTTCAGTCTTCAAAGTTCTCATTTGAATATTTTCTACTACCACCAAGGTCTGCACCAGGGGCCGATCCACCCAAGCTCACGCTCGAGGTTTCTCAACGACCCCCGCATCCTCCTACTCATCGGAGCTAGGCAATTGCTCTGATGGTCAATCATAGGTTGCGCACTTCAGCGCCATCCATTTTTGGGGCTAGTTGATTCGGCAAGTGAGTTGTTACACACTCCTTACTGGATTTCAACTTCCATGACCACCATCCTACTGTCTTAATCAACCAACACCCTTTGTGGGATCTAGGTTAGTGCACAATTCGGCACCATAACTTGACTTTTGGTTCATCCCACATCGCCAGTTCTACTTACCAAAAATGGCCCACTTGGAGCTCTCGATTCCACGAAGCGGCTCAATGGAGTAGCTGCACCCTCTTACCTATTTAAAGTTTGAGAATAGGTCGAGGGCGTTACACCCCCGATGCCTCTAATCATTTGCTTTACCCGATAAAGCTCGCGCATGAGCTCCAGCCATTCTGAGGGAAACTCTAGAGGAAACCAGCTACTAGATGGTTCGATTAGTCTTTCCCCCTATACCCAAGTCAGACGAACTATTTGCGTGTCAGTATTGCTACGAGCCTCCACCAGAGTTTCCTTTGGCTTCACCCTACTCAAGCATAGTTCACAATCTTTCGAGTCCCAACAGGTGTGCTCACACTCGAACCCTTCGCATAAGCTCAAGGTCACTCGAAGATGCACACCCCCAAGAGAGGGGATCTCGGCTGTCAGCTTCCTTGCGCCTAGCAGGTTTTCAAACCTGCCGACTCGCACACATGTTAGACTCCTTGGTCCGTGTTTCAATATGGGTTGAATGGAAAGCCCGCCAACCAACACCACGAGCACGCAGGTGCACACAGCCCGTCACAAGGGTGCACACTTCATTCCTCGACCACTGCAGCGGCAAACCAACAGGTGGAAATCCACCCCCGCTTGTGACAATGCAGCAACCTGTGTTGGTTTGCACCTCAAGTCGAGTGGTGGACTAGCCTAAGCCATTCCACATCTAACCGAGACGCATTGACAGCCTCCATCCGCTTCCCTCCTGACAATTTCAAGAACTCTTTAACTCTCTTCTCGAAGTCCTTTTCATCTTTCCCTCGTGGTACTTGTTTGCTATCGGTCTCTCGCCTGTATTTAGCCTTGGACGGAATTTACCACCCAATTAGGGATGCATTCCCAAACAACCCGACTCGCCGACAATGCTTCATGATGCGGCAGGGTCCCGAGCTGACGGGGCTGTCACCCTCTCAGGTGCCCCCTTCCAAGGGACTTGGCCCAGGTTTGCCGCTGAGGACGCTTCTACGGACTACAATTCAGGTGATGCTACCACCCGATTTTAATGCTGGGCTCTTCCTAGTTCACTCGCCGCTACTAGGGGAATCCTTGTAAGTTTCTTTTCCTCCACTTAATTATATGCTTAAACTCAGCAGGTGTTCTCGCTTGAGCTGATGGGAGGGCAAGAGAGAGCAAAGCAAGTTCAAGCGATGCCACATAAAGCCTGCATCAGATAACGCTGACTGCCCATCCAAGGGGAAAATATCATCGCTCGTCAACGCACGCCACGAAACATCACTTGAGGTATTTCAGCCAACCGCACCACGTTGGGCATGGACGACCAGCTCCACTACTCCCTAGCATATTGTAGGGAGCGTCTTTGAATGGGATGCAACACCCAGATAGACATGCCCTCGACCGAGGCCTCGGGCACAAATTGCATTCAAAAACTCGATGATTCACGGGATTTTGCAATTCACACTAAGTATCGTATTTCGCTACGTTCTTCATCATAAAAAGATCTGAGATATCTGTTGCCGAGAGTTGTTTCCAAGTATTATTGAAAAATCGGCCATAACACTGAATAGGGGCACCCCCCACAAAAAATGCAAGGCCAAGGGCCAAAGGGAGGAAAAATGCAAGAGAGAAAGAGAAACAAAGGTGCCTACCCCCCCTCAAAGGAGGAGGCTCGAACAGAGAACAATCTCCTCGAGCTCCACACCCTCGCAAAATGGGGGGAAATGCATGGAAAAACAATCAAGAAGGACTAGGGTGGCCACCCCTGGAGCTTGGACTGCTTTTAGTACTTCCTGAACACCAATCCACAACAATCCCCCTTTTCTCCGTAAAGCTAGGGACCAAAAGGGGGAAGGGAAGAAAACAAGGTGATAGAAATAGAGATCAAACGTGGCTACTGGCTCACAAGGGGAGGGTTCAAACAAATCACAAACCTATGAAGCCCCGTGCCTTCACAAAAAGGGGGGGAATTGAAGGGGACGATGATCAAGGAGGACTAGGGTGGCCACCTCGGGAGCTTGCACTGCGTTTCGTCCTTCCCGAACACCAATCCACAACAACGCCACCTTTTCTTTGTAAACATAGGGGCCAGAAGGAATAAGGGAAGAAAACAACATGAAAGAAAGGGAAATTAACGATGGTTACTGGCTCACAAGGGGAGGATTCCAACAGAGAACAAGCTTCCGCAACCCCATGCCTGCGCAAAAAGGGGGGAACTGCAGTGGATGAGAATCAAGAAGGACTAGGGTGGCAACCCTGGGAACTCGCACTGCGTTTCTTCCTTCCTCAATACCAATCCACAAAAATCCCACCTTTTCTCCACAAAGCTAGGGGCAAAAGGAAGAAGGGAAGAAAACAACATGAAAGAAGGAGAGATATCAAACGTGTCTACCGGATCACAAAGGAGGCTCAAACAGAGAACAAGATTCCCCAACACCGTGCCTTCATAAAAGGGGGGAACTGCAGGGGACAATGATCAAGAAGGACTAGGGTGGCCACCTGTGAACTCGCATTGCAGTTCGTCCTTCCCGAACACCAATCCATAACAATCCCACCTTTTCTCTGTAAAGCTAGGGGCCAAAAGCAAGAAGTCAAGAAAACAACATGAAGGCAAGAGATATCAAACGTGGCTACCAGCTCATAAGGGGAGGCTCAAACATAGAACAAGATTCCCACTCCCCCACCTTCACAAAAAGGGGGCAACTGCAAGGGACGGCGACCGAGAAGGACTAGGGTGGCCACACTGGGAACAGGCACTTCTTTTCGTCCTTCCCGAACTCCAATCCACAAAAATACCACCTCTCCTCCACAAATCTTAGGGGAAAAAGGAAGAAGGGAAGAAAAAAACACCAAAGAAACAAAGATCCCAAGAAAACAGGGAAGCTCAATAGCACGTCGAGTAGATGTTTGCTAACCAGAAAGAAATCAAACAAGGCACCCAATCAAAAAGCATCCCACCTCTTCACACCCTCCCACCTACATGTATGGCACAACACACTTTCTAGCTTTACAACATAACAGATACCAATCAAACAACCAAGCAAATAAATCACAACCTAAACTTGACCACTAGAAATGACAAGGGTCGCGATGAGACTAGTGTCTGGAGCACGTTACTGAAAGGTAAAAAACACCCCATCCTAGTGAAAGGCTTCAAACGACAAATAGACTACTAATAACAAACCCACCCCATTGTTGCACCTCTCCGTGTACAAAAAACCCAGCAATCTTTCTAGCAAGAAAGTCAATGGGGGTCAAGAATCAAACTCCAAAGAGGAGTTGTCACGGGCAGACACTCAATGCCGGAGAAAGCCGCAGGCCACAAATACATCGATGGTGCAAGGCCACTAAAGGGAGGGACGCCCACAAAGCACACAACATGAAATAAGGAAATGACCAAGTCCCACAAAAAACCCACAATCCAAAGGGAGGAACAAAGACACAACCCGCTACTTCTTTTTCCCTTAGAAGGGGAGTGGCTCATGAGAGGACGAGGAATTCCCTTGACGACAAAGGCATGAGATAAGATTGCCACCATCTTGCCCACTAGCTAGGAAAATTGTGATCTCGATGGAGCTTAGACCGAGAGAGGGGTTTTTCATCACCTAAATGCCCAACCCTTCCGCGAGGGCATGTTGAGGCACGGTCGGGAGGGAATAGGGTGGCCAACCCAATGGGTTGAACTGCTCTTCATCCATCCTGCACTGGCCCCACCCTGACAATTTCCCCTCATGGAAGGTTTGAGCTACCAGGCGCACGTGCAACCACTCCTTCGACCCAACCACCAGCAAAAGAGCTCACCCAAGCAACACATCAACCACTGCCGCCTTTTCGAGAGAACCAACTATGGATGCACGCACCCTTGGCCCATTCCTTCCAACGAACAAAAGACCGAGCATTGCCATTATGAATGAGTCTGAATTTATCCATCGTATTTCCTGAGCACCTCAACCGCAACAACCATTCTCGGTCGAATAGATCGTCGGAAGGGATCCCAAGAAACAAGCTTCTGAACCCCCCGCAGAAACACATTGGGGGAAAGACAAACAAAGGATTGGTGGAACAAGCACAAGCATGGCTTGCAAGCACACACAAAAAAACAAGTGTTACCTCAAGACAAGCAAACAACAATGTTCCCGCCAAACACCAAACCCACTCCCCTAGAGACACAGGACACAGTCCCACATTGCAATCGAAACCCAACCAACCCGAACCAAAAAAGAAAACCCCTGCTATCAAGGATCCTACCATAGGTTCACCTACGGTAACCTTGTTATGGCTTCTCCTTCCTTTAAATGATAAGGTTCAATGAACTTCTCACGATGTCGATGGTGGTGGACCACCATCGTCGACGCAATCTGAACACTTCACCGGATCATTCAATCGGTAGGAGTGACAGATGGTGTGTACAAAGGGCAGGGACGTAGTCAACACGATTTGATGACACACACTTACTAGGAATTCCTCATTGAAGACCAATAATTGTAATGGTCTATCCCCATCACGATGCAATTTGAGAAGATTTCCCAATCCTCTCGAACCAGGAAGAAAAACTCATTGGCTGCATCGGTGTAGCACGTGTGCAGCCCAGAACATCTAAGGGCATCACAAACCTGTTATTGCCTCAAACTTCCATGGCCTAAATAGCCATAGTCCCTCTAAGAAGCTGGTCGTGAAGGGGAACCTCCGCGTAGCTAGTTAGCAGGCTAAGGTCTCATTCGTTATCGGAATTAACTAGAAAAATTTCTCCACCAACTAAAATGGCCATGCACCACCACCCATAGAATCAAGAAAGAGCTCTCAATCTGTCAATCCTTACTATGTCTCGACCTTGTAAGTTTCCCCGTGTTGAGTCAAATTAAGCAGCAGGCTCCACTCTTGGTGGTGCCCTTCCATCAATTCCTTTAAGTTTTAGCCTTGCGACCATACCCCCCCCGGAACCCAAACACTCTGATTTCTCAGAAGGTGCTGGCAGAGTCCTTAGAGCAATATCCGCCGATCCCTAGTTGGCATCATTTATGGTTGAGACTAGGACGGTATCTGATCGTCTTCAAGCCCCCAACTTTCATTCTTGATTAATGAAAACATCCTTGGCAAATGCTTTCACAGTGGCCTATCTTTCATAAATACAAGAATTTCATCTCTGACAATGAAATACAAATGCCCCGACAGTCCCTATTAATCATCACTCCGGTCTCGAAGGCCAACACAATAGGACCAGACTCCTATCACGTTATTCCATGCTAATGTATTCAGAGCATAAGCTTGCTTTGAGCACTCTAATTTTTTCAAAGTAACAGCGCCAGAGCCACAACCCAGCCAATTAAGGCTAGGATCATGCTACCGACAAAAGGGATGGAAGGGCAGGTGCACACCGAGTAGGCGGACTGACCTTTACGACCCAAGATCCAACTACGAGCTTTTTAACTGTAACAACTTAAATATACGCTATTGGAGCTGCAATTACCGCAGCTGCTGGCACCAGACTTGCCCTCCAATGGATCCTCGTTAAGGGATTTAGATTTTACTCATTCCAATTACCAGACTCGATGAGCCCAGTATTGTTATTTATTGTCACTACCTCCCCATGTCAGGATTGGGTAATTTGCGTGCTTTCTGCCTTCCTTGGATGTGGTAGTCCTTTCTTAGGCTCCCTCTCTGGAATCACACCCTAATTCTCCATCACTCGTCACCACCATGGTAGGCCTCTATCCTACCATCTAACGTTGATAGGGTAGAAATTTGAATGAAGCATCGCCAGCACAAGGGTTGTGCGATCCGTCGAGTTATCATGATTTAGCGGAGAAGAAGGCAAGCCCGCACCGACCTTTTATCTAAAAAATGCATCCCTTCCAAAGAGTCAGGACTTGGTGCATGTATTAGCTCTAGAATTACTACGATTATCTGAGTAATATGGTACCATCAAAAAAACTATAACTGATTTAATGAGCCATCCGCAGTTTCACAGTCTGAATTAGTTCATACTTAGACATGCATGGCTTAATATTTGAGACAAGCATATGACTACTGGCAGGATCAACCAGGTAGCACCCTCCCACTTCAAAGGGAATTTTAGGTGCTCTCTTACCAAGAGCCAACCCGAACACCAATGGAGTCAAAGAGATGTCAAAATATCATGTAAAACTTTTATGCCTTGCACCTTTTGCATCCCAAGAAGGAAGCACACACAACGTACTAAGGACATGGCGAAGAAATGGGTAGACCTGCCAAGCCATAATGCACCAAGGCCACTCTGGAGTTTGCAACTCCGCCCCAACCGACAAGAAAATGAGCGATCACTCACCCACTCCCCTAGAAATGCCTCCAAAATCCTCCATGTCGCGCAGCGAGGCCACCCAAGAGTCCACCCGAATAGTAGCAACGGTGGACCTCGATCCTACCGATCACCTACAACAACCTCGATGCAAGGGAAACAAATGGAGAATGACCAACCACGCAACCTCTATATTATAAACCATCCCCAATCCTCCCCACTCCGCACTGAGGCCACCTAGGAATCCACCCGAACAACAGCAATGATGGACCCCGATCTCCCGATCACCTGCGGCATCCTCGATGTGAAGGAAAAGGAAGGAAATAAAAAGAGGATGACCGACCAAAAATCCCATCAGAGAGAGGCCATACAAACCTCCCCGCCACGCACCGATGCCACCTAGGAGTCCACCTGGATAGCAGAAATAGTGGACCTCGATCGGATGATTGCCTGTGGCAACTTCGACACAAAGGCAAGGGAAGAAAATAATACAAGACAAACCGAGCCCGCAACACACCTTAGAGATGCCCCCGCAACCCTCCCCTCCCTGCACGAAGGCCACCTAGGAGTCCACCTGGATAGCAACAACGATGGACCTCGATCACATGATCGCCTACGGTAGCCTCAATGCAAAGGAAACGAAAGGAAATAAAACAACAAGACCAACCAAGCCCACAAACTCTCTCAGAAATGCCCCCCAACCCTCCAAGCCACGCACCAAGGCCACCTAGGAGTCCACCCGAACAGCAGCAATGGTGGACCTCGATCACTCAACTGCCTATGGCAACCACGATGCGAAGGAAAAGGAAGGAAATAAATGAAAATCATGAGGCTCGCTACACAATACAAGAACATATCCAAACAGGAGGAGGGATCGGGCAGCTCCGCACCCCACGCACCCTATGTATAGGCAATCTAAAAGATTTCCAATAGCTTTACTGATTGGACGATGAATAATTTTCCCCTACGACCACCTCCATGCATAGGAGCGAGGTCGAAGCATTCCACCTTGAAATCCTTCTTCCAGATAGCCCCCACCATCTACGTAGCAAGCCTCCTCCCCAATGGACCACGAGCGCATACACAATTGAAACAAAAAATGCCCCCCAACTCTCACCTCCCCACACGGAGGCCACCTAGGAGTCCACCCAGATAGTAGCAATGATGGACCTCGATCGCATGATCACCTGTGGCAGCTTCCATACAAAGGAAATGGAAGGAAATAAAACAAGGCCAACCGAGCCCACAACCTCTCTTATAAATTCCCCCCAACCATCCATGGCATGCACCGAGGCCACCTAGGAGTCCACCCTGATAGCACCGACAGTGGACCTCGATCACTTGATCACCTGCGGCAACCATGATGCGAAGGAAAAGGAAGGAAATAAATGTAAATAAAGAGGCTCGCTACACAATACAAGAACATATCCAAACAGAAGGAGGGATCAGGCAGCCTCGCACCCCACACACCCTACATACAGGCAACCTAGGAGATTTCCCACAACTTTACTGACTGGATGATGAATATTTTTCCCCTACGGCCACCTCCACGCAAAGGAGGGAGGTCAAAGCATTCCACCTCGAAATCATTCTTCCAGATAGCCCCTGCCATTGATGTAGCAAGCCTCCCCCCCATTGGACCACGAGCGCATACACAATTGAAACAACACGTGCCCCTCAACCCTCCCCTCCCCGCACAGAGTCCACCTAGGAGTCCACCCGGACAGCAGCAACGATGGACCTCGATCGCATGATCGCCTGCGGTAACCTCAATGTAAAGGAAATAGAAGGAAATAAAACAAGACCAATCGAGCCCACAACCTCTCTTAGAAATGCCCCCGACCTCCTCGCCGCGCACCGAGGCCACCTAGGAGTCCACCCAGACAGTAGCAACAGTTGAATTCTATCACTTGACCGCCTACGACAACCACGATGCGAAGGAAAAGGAAGGAAATAAATGCAAATCAAGAGGCTTGCTACACAATACAAGAACATATCCAAAAAGGAGGAGGGATTGGACAGCTCCGCACCCCACGCACCCTACGTACAGGAAACCTAGGATATTTCCCACGCAAAGGAGGGAGGTCAAAGCATTCCACCTCGAAATCCTTCTGCCAGATATCCCCCACCATCGACGTAGCAAGCCTCCTCCCCATTGGACCATGAGTGCATACACAATTGAAACAACAAAATGCCCATAAATGTTGTGACTAAACATTTCTAACCACAAAAGCCTTCCATGCACACAAGATGCAAGGAAAAAGCCGACCCCTCAATCAAATATATGGGCCAAAACATCTATCAAAACCTCAAATCCAACACAACCACAAATGATGTGCACTTTGAAAGGAATGCCAACCCTTGACTTTACAATAAGGAGAATAGTGCCTCACATCGCTCGACAAAAAAAGTAAGCAAGGGGGAGGGTAGGTGGTTTACAACCAAAACCATTCCACGTCCCTCTTAAATGTATGCATCTCAACTGATAATGCCAACACAGAAAGAGTACAAGCACAAGAAACTGGCGCCATAAATAGCCAAACAATGAAGAGGCCTGCCATCACAAGGAGCCACACCACAATAACCCCTACAACTCCGAGAACTTGGAGTAGGAGGGGAATTGTTCACATATGCCTCCAAGTAAAAGCATGGCCAACATTACCGCTCATGTGCTACCGAGTGGGCAAGGAGAGAAGATGAAAATCAGCCACCCTACAAATGACCCAAGGCCATTCTTGAGGCAAATCTGAAAAACCAACTCAATTACCAACCCACCTTTCACACGAAAAGAAAAACCCTCTGCACCAAATAGGGAGGAGGTGAAAAATATAACGAGGAGCCAATTTCAATGGAGCCACACATGGCTACCCAGCGCAATCAAAATTTTCTATTCGCAACAACCGAGGGGCACGACAGCGACATAGGCATGACAGAGTTTTGGGGGTTCCATCTAGGACCACAACAACGAAGGCTCAACAGAGCACCGAGCAAACTTTCACCATTCTTATCATTGGGATGGGCAAGAGGGACAGGGAAGAGCATGGCCCACATTACTACTCATGCGCTACCAAGTGGGGATAGAGAGAAGATGAAAATCGGCCACCCTACAAATGGCCCAAGGCCGTCATTCAGGAAAACCTAGAAACACAACTTGATTGCTAACCCACCTTTCACACGGAAAGAAAACCTATCACTGGTATCATCTGGAGGGGCACGAGGGGACCAAGACGAGCCAGGGAGCCACACCACAACAACCCATACAGCTCCAATAACTTAGAGAGTAGATGGGGAATTGTTCACATATGCCTCACGGGATGACCATTGCCAACATTACCGCTCATTCGCTACCGAGTGGGGATGGAGAGAAGATAAAAATCGGCCCCCCTCCAAACGACCCAAGGCCATCATTTAGGCAAACCCGAAAACATGACTCGATTACCAACCCACCTTTCACACGAAAAGAAAACCTGTCACTGGTATCATCTGGAGGGGCATGGGGGGACCAAGATGAGCTAGGGAGCCACACCACAACAACCCATACAACTCAAAGAACTTAGAGAGGAGAAGGGGAATTGTTCACATATGCCTCCCGAGACAACCGTGGCCAACATTACCGCTCATGCACTACCAAGTGGGGATGGAGAGAAGATGAAAATCGGCCACCCTACAAATGACCCAAGGCCATCATTTAGGAAAACCCAAAAACACAACATGATTGCCAACCCACCTTTCACACGGAAAGAAAACCTATCGCTGGTATCATCTGGAGGGACACAAGGGGACCAGAACGAGCTAGGGAGCCACACCACAACAACCCATATAGCTCCAAGAAATTAGAGAGCAGAAGGGGAATTTTTAATATATGCCTCCCGGGACAAACATGGCCAACATTATCGCTCATGCGCTACTGAGTGGGAATGGAGAGAAGATGAAAATCGACCACCCTACAAACGACCCAAGGCCTTCGTTCAGGAAAACCCAAAAACACAACTCGATTTCCAACCCACCATTCACACGGAAAGAAAACCTAACACTGGTATCACCTGGAGGGGCATGAGGGGACCAAGACAAGCCAAGGAGCCACACCACAATAGTCTATACAACTCAAAGAACTTGGAGAGCAAAAAGGGAATTGTTCATATATGACTCCCGGGATGACCATGGCTAGCATTACCGCTAATGCGCTACCAAGTGGGGATGGAGAGAAGATGAAAGTAGACCACCCTACAAATGACCCAAGGCCATCATTCGGGAAAACCTAAAAACACAACTCGATTGCCAATCCACCTTTCACACGGAAATAAATCTTGTCACTGGTATCATCTGGAGGGGCACAAGGGGACCAAGACGAGCCAGAGAGCCACACCACAACAACCCATACAACTCAAAGAACTTAGGGAGTAGAAGGGGAATTGTTCACATATGCCTCCCAGGATGACCATGGCCAACATTACTGCTGATGCACTACCAAGTGGGGATGGAGAGAAGATGAAAATTGGCCACCCTACAAACGACCCAAGGTCATCGTTCAGGCAAGCCCAAAAACACAACTTGATTGCCAACCCACCTTTCTCATGGAAAGAAAACCTGCCGCTAACATCATCTGGAGGGACACAAGGGGACTAGGACAAGCTAGGGAGCCACACCACAATAGCCCATACAAATTCAAGAACTTAGAGAGCAGAAGGGTAATTTTTCACATATTCCTCCCGGGACGAGCATGGCCAACATTACCGCTCATGCGCTACTGAGTGGGGATGGAGAGAAGATGAAAATCGGCAACCGTAAAAATGACCCAAGGCCGTCATTCAGGAAAACCCAAAAACATAACTCGATCGCCAACCCACCTTTCACATGGAAAGAAAACCTATCGCTGGTATCATCTGGGGGGCAACGAGGGGACCAGGACAAGCTAGGGAGCCACACCAAAATAACACATACAGCTCCAAGAACGAGAAGAAGGGAAACTGTTCACATATGCCTCCCAGGATGACCATGGCCAGCATTAATGCTCATGCAATACCGAGTGGGAATGGAGAGAAGATGAAAATTGGCCACCCCACAAACATCCCAAGGCCATCGTTCAAGCAAACCCAAAAACACAACTTGATTGCCAACCCACCTTTCACATGGAAAGAAAACTTGTCGCTTATATCATCTAGAAGGGCACGAGGTGATCCAGGTAGATGTTGGTGGCCACCCACCTATTCCATTTGGACCCCTGCAACTGGCTCTTTTATTTTTTCAGTTTCCATAATTGTAGCACAATTTAATATTTTTAGCAGTTTTTTCGGGTCCTGAACTTCCGGAGCAGTTTTGAGGCCCTAAACGATGTTTTTTGGGAAATCTGGGGGCAACATGGATCCATGGACTGATCTTTCCCTTCCCAAAGTGGTATTTCTCAGATAGATCTTTCTAACAAGCTATCATATGCGTCAAACGAAGATCGTATGCCAAAGTTATGACCCCGAGAAATTGACGTACCAATTTACCCAAAACGGGGCCCACAATTTGGCATTTCATCTTCTAGGGTTAGGTTTTGGAATGTGAAGGGTTTTCCATTGTTTCTCAGTAATAAATAGGCCTTCGAGCCTCATTGTAACACAGTTTGGAACAGTCCAGAGGCATGTAACCACACATCTTTTCTCAAAGATAAGCTACCATCACCCTAGCTGGTTTATTTCCATTTCTAGTTGTAAGCATATTTCAGTATTTTTCATTAATGAAATGAAGTATTATTTCTGTTGCATCTTTGTGTATATGGTTATCTCTATATTTTGTTGCATTCCTGTTTAAATTTGGATCAGTGGTATAAGAGCGGTCTTCGTTTTCTCTGTTTTTCTTTGGATGTCCCCAACGAGGGCGGGATATAAGGAGTTAGGGCTTGAACTGGTCGAACCTTTGCAAGACCAGCCTTTCAAATCCCGACGCCTCCCATGGTGGATGAGAAGAAATATGAGGGGGCAGGAGATCCTATCAAAATCTTGCTCGAAGAAGCCCTCGAGTGGCAAAGGAACGCGATGATGGATAACTTTATGCAGATTCTTCAGCGTCTACCCAGAGGTGATGCATCGGCTTCCAACAGCTACTCTGGAAATGCCACGCCCTTTAAGGTACAAGTTAATTTTGAAATCCCCATCTTCGAGGGTAAGATAGATGCAGATGCAGTAGATAAATGGTTAAATCTACTAGAAGGGTATTTTTCTGTTCATGAATTTTCAAGTCGAGAAAATATTGTTTTCGATCTTCTCAAAGCAGCCCCCCATGTCAAGGACTGGTGGGAAACCTACTGCGAGCAGAAGGATGAAAGCATAGGCTCACTATTTTCAGCCACACCCACTTGGGATTCATTCCGAGATGCCATCAAGGAGCAGTACTACCCTGTCAAAATCTACGAGGACAAATACATCAAATGGACCACACTGCGGTAGGGACGAGACCAAGATGTGCCAGAGTTCACAAACATTTTTCATACCCTTCGTACATAGTTGGGTATTAAAGATTCTGAGTTGCATTTGGTACTCAAATACCGTGGTTACCTACACAGATACATCCAAGAAGAGATGGAGTTCTTGAACATCTCCTCACTCGGCACAACATATCGATACACTGTCAAAATCGAGCAAAAGTTCAAACAGAAGAAGTGAGACTTTGGATCTGCAAATCCAAAGCCCAAAGAACAAAGCCAAGGCGAGGTGACCCAGGACAACCCCTCAAAGCCGTAAGAGAAGAAAAACACCACGAAGCTGAAGAAGGACATAGGAAAGTGGTGTGAGTTCCACAAGATTCCCACTCATAACACAAGTGAGTGTCGGGCCAGGCAGTCGTTGGTGGCCAAGTTGAAGGCTTCCGAATTAGATGCATGTTCCGACCCTGAGGCAGAACCTGACAAGGGGAATAGAAAAGGGAAGTATATCATTGATGCAAATCCCATCACCATTGTTGCCACTGCCAAGATCCAGAAGAATGAGCCCGAAGAGCCAGAGGAGGGGGAACATCTTTTCCACTCACAAATGTGGGTGAAGGGTTCGCTGCTGCAATTCATTGTCGACAGTGGCAGCCAAAAGAACTTGATTTCAGTAGAGGTCATGAAGCGTTTGGGCCTACCGACTACACCAGACCCACAGCCATACAGTATCGGGTGGCTTCATGAAGGACGAGATCTCAAAGTTCGCTAGTAGTGCCGCCTTCAATACATCATCAAGCCCTTCACAGATGAGGTATTGTGTGATGTTACACCTCTCAATGTTTTTGATGTACTATTAGGCCAACCATACTTGTGGAGGAGACATGCTATGTATGAGTCAAGGCCTCACGTTGTCATTATTTCTTTAGGTGATTCATTATACAGCATATCAGACGTAGCCCCACCTACCGCCACATCTTTGATCACTGCGAAGAATGGTAGAAAGCTCATCTCCTAGACTAGGAAATTCATTTTCTATCTGGTTCGCTCCCAAAGTAAGGGGAAGATCGTTGTTACATCGACAACCCCAACAAAAGGTTCGTCCATGCAGCAGCAGCAGAAAAGAGATACGGTCATGACAGAACACAGGAACAACTTCTCCTCACCCACAAGGGTACCACACAAGTTTCAGGTGGGTGACAAAGTTTGGTTACATCTGCAAAGAGAACGCCTTACCACAACCCATTAGAAACTCAGACCACTCTGACAAGGTCCTCACACCAGTACCAAGGCTGCGGGAAACAATGCTTTGAAGCACAACATTCCTCCATTCCTTCACTTGCACCGAGTGTTGAATGTGGATCGTCGTCAACCATGCTTCCCAACATTCCTGGACACATCAGAGATTGTAGAACAGATCACCATAGAGCTAGCCCAGGAGAAGCTTTCTCATCTTAGGGAGGAACTTTACGCAATGGGTACCATTGCTTCTTAAGGAGGGAGGAATGATCCGAATGCAAAATGGCATCAACCTTTGGTACTCATCCACCCATATTATTCATCGACCCATGGAATTTACCCATGGTATTCATTCACCCATGGTAACTTCCCATGGAATTGTAACATCCACCAATGGTATTCATTCACACATGCAATTGGCCCGTGGTATTGTGAAATCCACCCATGGTATTCATTCACCCATGGAATTGACCCGTGGTATTGTAACTAAAAAATACTATAAGTAACAAGTCACATTTTTTAAAAGGACAGATTTGTCTGCCACAATGTAGCCTTTATAGTTCAGAGGCATGTAACCACCACATCTATTCTCAGAGATAAGCTACCATCGCCCTAGCTGGTTTATTTCCATTTCTGGTTGTGAACATATTTCAGTATTCTACATTAATGAAATGAATTATTATTTCCAATGGATATCGATGGTTAGTGGGTTTTAAAAAAAGGTTTCTTTGTGGTTTTGTTTATTGGGCCCTATTTTTCTTCTAGCAATTTCAAGTTTTCAGA